>NBIL01127235.1:0-17483 GCA_002752925.1 Viola pubescens var. scabriuscula | reverse complement strand
GGAGCCTGGGAAGAAAGACGAAGAGTAGGAGAATAATTTAGGGAATGCTCATTCAGTCATTTGTGTGCTGGGCTGTGTCTTTTTGTTTAGTCTCATTTTCAACTTGGGTTTGGTTTATGTCCTTTCCTTTATGGGTCTTGTGGGYTTTTTTTATGTCCAAGTTGTATGCTCTTGAATACCTGACTTTTCCATGATAAAAAAAATAAAAATAAAACACCGCACCTAATTACTTACTAGTTACTACTTACTAGTATTACCTAATTACTTAAACAAATGAAAAGTTCGGTTCAACAGGTACAGTATTACCGTACCTGCAATATTCAATACCATACCGTACCAAACTTTTTCGGTACGGTATTTCGGTATACCGAACAGTTAAAAATTCAAAAAAAATACCGACCGAACCGAAAAAATTTCGGTACGGTATTACGGTAATTTCGGTACGGTCAGCCCTAATAGCAGCACTACGAAATGAAAGGCGAATAACCTTGAATTAGTGAGCAAAGTATAAGAACAAGTGTCCCAGATTGCCCTTGCCAGGAGTTTCCCAAGCACTTGAGTTTCTTTCCCCAGATTTCCGAGCTTGGCCAATCCCTTGACCAATCTCGTTTTGATTATTGCAATTTTCCTTCTTTGTTTTGTGTTAGTTTCAGGAATCAACCATCAACTTCAGTGACGAGGAAGTCAAACCCAACTACAATTCCCTAGAGGTCTCTGTGGACGATCCTCTTACCATATCTACAATCTAATTGTGGATCGTGATAAGTTGTACTTTGTCTAGTTATTTTTACCAATAATTAGCATCTATTTTTGACGCTCTCGACAGGCGATCATTAATCAACCAAAAACTAGAACTATTATTTTGTGTCATCAATAGAAAGATGAAAGTAGGAGACGCAACATCTCAATAAACTTTGGTTCCCGGCTTAGGTCCTCCAAATGAAACATATCTGTAATTGAGAGTTTGTTGAGGTCGAAATCTCTTTCTCCTCAGCAGATGGCTCGTTCAGGTCAAAGTCATAGATAACTTTGGGCCGTGGAGCAGCTACCCTGGACTTCCCTCTAAACAAATTCACTAGTGGCTCCAATTTCTTGTCAAGACACGCGACGACGGCACCCGAAGCCATATCCCAATCATCACAGAAGGTATCCTCCACGATAGACGCAATCTCCTCGTCGGAATCCTCCACGATTGCCTCGACGACACCCTCGACTGAATCCTCCACGATTGCGTCGAGAACGTCACCTGAAGCCTCAATCATCGCATCCGCGGGCTCTTCCCCGATTCCAATTGAATCTCGGACCACTATGTTCATGGAATCATCAAATTCAACCATGGAGTCGTAATGAGAATCTTCCCAGTAGTCGATGCTTTCCATTATTGAATTCAACAACCCAATAAAACCTTAATTTTCTCTGGAGTGAAGGAGAGAGATGTGGATGGAGTAGACGAACAAAAAATTTATTGAATTGAGAGAATATATACTCAACACAGTGAAATCGACGCCAATCTTCCATTTCCCACCCAATTTGAGTTTCAAACACATGAAATGGAATCGATGTCTGCGTTGAGCCAAGCCGAAGCCGTTGTCGTCGACACCAACATCTGCATCCAGGGGCACCGTCGTCTTCTCTAGTGTGGGAAACCGAGAACGTCATTTGTTTGGAGCCTACTTTTTGACGCTAAAATGTCATTTGTTTCGAACCAGAAGGGGTATATTTTTTGGTAGAATAATAGACATGTCGACTATATGCAAAATGTCTAAATTTCCTTCAATAACCTAAAATATTACTCCCTCCGGTGCAAAATAAACGACGTTTTTCTACAGATTCTTACTGTTCATAATACATGTCATTTTATCTTTTTCGAAGCCAATATTTTGTGCAAATGACAAAAAAAAAATTATGCAACAACCCAATTTGATGATGGTGTGTTAATTTGAGTGGAAATTAGGAGTAAAAATGAAACAATATGGAATAAAATAAGATCAAAAATCATGGTGAAATAGATTTTTACTATCTTAAAGAGTCATTTATTTTGCACGGAAGGGAGTATGTTGCTTCAATGTAAATTATACTTTGTATTTAGACGTAATGTTCAGAATAACGTTCTATATTAGTGAAGGAAATTGGCAATAAATTTGGCATACATTATGGAATATCTAATGTTACATGATTAAAAAGGGGATTTATTGGTCTATCTTTTTTTATACCTATATGATAAGTAAAAGTGATTCATTACTAATTCTCCTAACAAAAAACCTTAAGCTAATTGTCATCAGATGTCAATATACCCTAAAATTAGGGATGGTAGTGAAGCGAATTTGATATGGGTTGAGCCCTTTCAAACTCTCATTCACCTCAACGAGAGTTTACCCCTATCTATACCCGCATTCAAATGAAGTGAATTTATAATGTGAATTTACACTCGCGAATATATTCACGAATACCCACAAATATTCACTTTTTTTTATTTTCTTTTTAATTATAGCGAAACTTATACCTCTACTTGTAGCTAACTAGCAATTTATTCATTTTAAAAAGTGCATAAAAATCTTCCTGTAACTAGCAATTTATTCATTATAAAATCTTTCTAATAACTAACTACTTATTTATTCAAAAAAAATACATAAAACCTTTCAATGATGAATAAAGTCTAAATAAAGAAATTGACCAATAAATAAACAAGGAAACGCTAAATAAAAAAATCCTACAATTTTTAGGAAATTAAAAATTAAAAATTATCAAATTAATATATATATAGTTATAAGAAATATTTAGTAAAAAAATATATATTTATTTACGGGTATATATACGGGTTAGCAGAGCAGGTTTAGTGTATTCATACCCGTATTCATTTATTAAAAAATATAGCATAAGGGTAATATTCGACCCGTATAGAGCGAGTACCCACAAATATCCGTACCCGCGGTTTCAATTACCATTCCTACCTAAAATTCTTTTACGGAGTCATCCTTACCAAAGCAAATATAATGGAGGCGAGTATAGATGCGGGTAGCGGGTACACACACATGCGGGCATAAGTACAGTGCAGCTGATGCCTCTCCATCCCCCGACTCGACGCTCGCACTTTACGGGACGGTAACCTCAGTATTCGCAAAGTGCTCAACATAGGCATCTCGACCCTGTCGTGACAAGTTAATACAATTCCCAACCCTTAATCATGTTCCAATTATAGTTTCCACAAATTCAAACTAGTTCAGACGCAAGAAGACCATCAAAGACTAGAAAAAATATGAGCACTATCCATCCATATCCATCACCAGCCTGCTTATAATAATTGAAAAATACACTACATAATTATCAATTGTTTTGAGAAAAAAAAATAATAGATCCCAAGAGGGAGGGAGAGGAGGAGGAAAGAAAATGCGGGAGGGCCAACCGAAAAGAAAAGATGGGAAAAAAAGGAAGAACAGCCAGACCAATGTGTTAATTTTCCTGTGCTATGAGAGTTGAACCTACAATTCCTGCCTTAGCCGCCTTAGACGGCACCCCATGTATGAATCAAAAGGAACTACCACCAGTCTATGATCCTATGTTATTGGAAAATGCTACTCACTGAACAGTCATCATGAACACGCCAAATTGTCTCACCCAACAGGTTCGCTACTGAAAGAACCGTCAACTGAGGGAAGTAGTTCTTCTCTGCCACTGGAATTGTATTTGTGATGATCACCTCTTGAAATAAACCACTTGACAACCTCTCAATTGCAGGTGGGCTTCATAAAAAATGTCAAAAAATGTAAACAAATAAATGAACAAGGCAATCTATGCAGATAACAAAATCTTACGGTTACCAAGTATATGAGCACACATCTACAGATCATACATTTACAACTTATAGAAGTACTCGATATAAGTAATTTTTCATCATCATCCTCAGAAAGAGCTAGCGTTTGACGGTAAACACAATACATATGATGTACTCAACTCCGTGAGGGAAAATACATCTTCATAAGCATCATGAAAAATCAACTTATTAACTAAAACCTGAGGATAGAGCCTATCCATTTGTCCATTCATGTGACATAATTAAAAGTTTTCTTAAGGCAGAATCTTATTAAAAAACAGTTCAGGAGGGCATTATAAGCACAAGTAATCACTTCATTTTTATATGAAAACAAAAGAGGGACTGATGTAAATTAGAAAAAGTTATGGTAGATGTCAGACTCAAGATTCTAGGAGAAAATGAGAAATAACATTAAGATATATATTAGAGTTGAGAAGTCTCCAAATTTAAAAAATGAAACAATACCTGAAAACAGCATGAGTGCAGCATGCATAGACTTCCCTGGCTCCCTCTTGGTGTAAAAGAGCTGCTCCTTTTGCAATTGTTCCTAAAGAGGACAAGCAATTTTTTATAAATCATGATTAAAGCTAAAAAAAGGAGGACGTTTCCATCAAGAACGAATCACTTTATGCCTATTATCAACCACAGCATAACTATCAGAATATAGGCTTTTCAAAGGATAAGTAGTGGAAAACTGGGCGGGCTGCTCTGATGCATTGGCAAATGAAATACAAGCTAATGATAAACCTGAACTTAAAGCACAAGAGAAGCTCAATGCCACAACACATACTATCTCTAACATTTAACTTGTTGGAGAGTAATGCGCAGGTGCCTGAAAACTTGTGGACAGTCAGGCAACTAGTAAGATGGAAACAATTATTTTAGTGATGGTGAGAATATTGTTATAGATTCTTGAGAGCTGAAACAGGAAAAAGGGCCTAAAACTACCAACTTACCAGATGAAAATTGAGTTATTAGACACCAGAATGGATAATCTAGATAATTAAGACATCTCAAAGATGCACTAAAGCACAACATACAAAGGCAAACTTGCCTTTCCTATTTATTTGAAATTGACATGACATTACTCACCAGCAGTGTCGATCATGTCATCCACCATAACTGCAACCTTTCCTCGCACATCACCAATAAGGTTCATCACCTGTAGCATCACATTAGGCATGCCTTGAGGTTTGAGCATCAACCAAAAAAAGTGCAAAACAAAGGGATGCAATATTCTCTATCCTAAACTTAAACTGAAAAAATAAAAAGATATAACCAGTCCAATAAGCAACATTCAAGATCTATCAATGCTAAATTTCTGTTCACCACAAAATTATGCCCATGCAATGGGAAACAGAGGCACCAACTCAAGAGTTAAAACTTCAAACTCCAGACCGCTCAGCAATGCTCGTTAACAACACTATATATACCAACATAATCATAATGGTCATGCAATGTCCAATCTAACAAGTTGCAATTTGCATCTTATTATCATCATTTTGGAGTCTTACTGGAAAAAGGTGATTCTTCTGAAGATGAGATAATAATAGAATAAAAAAGAAAGTGATTCAAGTGAGAAAAAACTCTGAAAACTTAATATTCTAGGAAGGGAAATAAAGTAATCTCACATCCAATAATATAGCAGAGTAATCAAGATATAGAAAAAGATTTTGCATGCTGAGATTTGGTCATATTTACCTCAGCAACATTGTGTCCATGCCGCCTTTTATCCACAATAGCTAAAGGAGCATCAGACAATTTTTTGGCAAAAGCTCGTGCTCTCGCAACTCCACCAACATCAGGTGAAACTACAACCAAATCGCTGGAACAAATTGCTTTGCTCGCAAGATAATCAAGAATTACAGGCTACGATTTGAAAAGATGCAAAAGGTTAGGGAAAACAAAATTGGAGAGGAGTCAATAATCAAAACAATGGAGTAATTACCTGTCCATACACATGATCTACAGGGATATCAAAGTAGCCCATAGACTGCCCAGAATGAAGATCACATGCGAGAATGCGGTTTGCTCCCGCTTCTGTGATAAGGTTTGCAACAAGTTTGGCTGCGATGGATTCACGGCCTTGAGTCTGCAAACAGAGTAAACATGGAAACAAGGAGAAATATAGTTTAGTAACTTATAGAATTATGATACTTGTTGTGCAGGAGATTATTTCCTTTAAATGAAATTCAACCAATCACACAGACTATTGATTAGAATGAAATTCACCTTCTATTCTAATAAACAAGTTAATACCTTCCTATCAGCTCTGGCATACCCAAAATAAGGGATGACAGCAGTAATATTCTTGGCTGATGCTCTCCGACAAGCATCTATCATGATCAAAAGCTCCATAAGATTCTCATTTGCAGAGGGGCTGGTTGGCTGCACTATATACACATGACACCCTCTCACACTCTCTTGCAACTGAACGTAAATTTCACCATCCGCAAACCGCTTGATTTTAATCTTTCCCAGTTCCAATCCCATATACCAGGCAATTTCCTGCATCCATAAACAACACAATAGAAAGTAAATAAAATTGGGTGTTTCACATTGCAGCCACAAAGAATTAAAATGTAAATATAATGAAATGAATGCCTGCGAAAGGGCAGGATTGGCGGTGCCAGAGAACAATTTGAGCCTGGTATTACTTCTGTCAACAGACTTCTCAACGCGGGCAGTCTCCAGGAACTTGGGCAATGTCCGGTCATTAAGTACAGGAACATACGGCTTCCCATTCCCAAAATTTAATGGCTCCGCCATGTCGCATTTCTACCAAAACATCACAGCAACAATATCATTATCAACAATAGCCAAACCATTTATAATAATAATAATAATAATAATAATAAAGAAGCAAACAAACAAACAGTGACGAAGTCATCATTAACAAGCAAATGAACAAAAAAACACGTGCATATATAAAAAATTCAAATAAAACGTGAATAGAGGGAAAGCATACGACGCTGTTTTGGGCGGAAATCCGAGAGCGGGAGTCGGTGAAAAGGAGACTGGCGTGTTTGAAGGAGCAGCGAGAGAAGAGGGAGGAGGAGAAGGAGGAAGAGGAACAGGCCTTGAACGTTGTCGTTTGGGAAGGGGAGGATGGCATGGTGAGTGAAGTCATTGTTTCTGTTGGGAATTTGGGGCAGAATGATTAGGGTTAGGGATTGTTTTTGGGATTAGAAATTATGGTCTGGTTTTTTTTTCTTTTTTTTTTTTGGTGATGGAGGTGCTTGTTGTGCTACTGCTAAAGCTGCTCTTTCTCTGCCGCACTTTTCATCATCTTTTCTCTGTGTTCTCTTATGTGTTATTTTTTCGGCTTCCTTATGGATTTTGCTTTCTATTTATATATTTTTGGTAAGCTAAGCTGACGACAGATAGAATAAATACCAAACCAATACGCCACCGTTTTACTCCTCTCTTTTCTTCTCCAGGCGCCGTGTGTGTTGGTGTTGTAATCCAACTGGTTAATACGTGTCAGTTTTTTAACGTAGCTCATGAATTCGATACCTAATATAATAATGATAATTAGTGATATAACTATTTTTTAAAAAAACAAGGTAATATTATCATACTCGAATATTATCTGATTTTAAATATAAATAGATTTCTTTTTTCTTTTTTTCTTAAGATATGTTTTCGTTTGTTTCTTTCTCGTACTCATAATTAAGACACGAGTTAAGGAGACGGACATCCACATCCCCATTGCATAAACACGTACTCCTTTTGTTTCGCAATATTTGTTGCTATATAATCGACCCTTATTGATTTTTTGCAGCTCTTATTTAAACTACTTGTTGATTTTTTTTAATATCTTTTCTTGACCATTAGGGAAATTATAAATCTGGATGGTGGAAAATTAGACAAGACTTTAAGTTTTATTCAAAAGGAAGATTTTCATGTTCATTTCCAAGTGCTGATAAACTTTTTGTCTCTCACAAAGGAAACACGGAGAAAATGGTAAGTAATAAACGCTAATGGAAATAATGATAAAAGTATTAATAGCGACTCGAACTCAGACCCGAGTTATTACTTCCCTATTAAAAAAGTGGAAGTAAACGTCTCCATTTTCCAGGTACTCTGCACTTTTTAATGCGGTGACGCCGCATTGTGGGGTTGGCTCGGATTTTGGTTGCTTTGCTTAACAATTTGGTTCTCTCTCTCAAAAACAGCACTAATACTACCGGTTCGTATCTTATTTTTTCCTGTCTAAAATTAGTGAACTTTTTTTTTTCTTTCTATTTTTGTTTCTTTTTAACTTAAGTGTTCAGATCTTAGCAAACTACCACCTTGTTGTCCTTTATACTCAAAAACAAAAAAGAATTAGATCTCAAATTCGACTTGAAACCAAATCGGGAAAAAACAAGGATAAAATTTGTCTAGCAAGTTATCATCCTCCTCTAAATTATCTATGGTTCCAGAACGGATTATCAAGTCCGTCAAGATTTTCCTAATTTGTAAGAGTTAGGTCTCAAGTAGAAGTAGTAAGGACGAAGAACCCAAAACCTTATCCTAGCAGTCCTGTATCAAAAAAGAATGAAAAAAGAAACGGTAAAACAAGGATAAGATTTATCCAGCAAGTTATTATCCTCTAAAATTTCATGATTTCCAGAACTGTTTCCATGTTTTCTCCTCCCCTGTTTATCAAGCCAGTCAAGATTTCCTAGACTGCAAATTTTCCTCTAAACAAATGCATTGAGATATAGACGAGACAGATTAAGACACGCCACATAATAAAACAAGGAATTCTTACAACAACTAACGTACTTGACTGAGGATGTAGACATTTTGATTGCGCCCTTTGCTTTTTCCTTATCATTGACCATCATGCCATCAAATTCTCTTTCTGATTAGTACAATCGTAAACGCAAAGAATATTAAAGAGCACCATAAGTTTTTTTATTGAAAGCAAAAGCAAACATTAGACATAATAATTAACTCAACACCTTAGTTGTTAATAAAAGGTTAAAAAATAGGAACGTAATTCTAATCGAGCTTCTGATTTCCAGTTCATATAAAACACATGGAATGGAATAGCACGAGGAATGCGATGAAGGGAACTACACTGTGGTTGAAAGAATATATACAGTACATGAGTAAGAACCATTGAACTTTCAAGTTTCAACTGAAAAACGTCTCAAATGGATGGAAAATCAGGAAAATCAGGAGGGTGACAGTCTTTTTTCCTTCATTAATTAAATAGTTCGTGGAGCTTCTAAGCGAAGTATTATGTACACAGTCTGAGCTAACCATGATTAACTGTTAGTCTACGACTCTACAATAGACTTCAGAATTTGATCACTTAACCAGCCTCTGGATGTTGATTTGATGGCTTAGGGTCCTGAAAGAAGGAGATTGAAAAAGAAAATAGTGCCCATTACACAACTAGACTTTCAGTTGGTCATCACTAATAACATTTTGATGGGATGTTTGTCTAAATATTTCTGAAAGCATAAGAAATTTGCTTGAGCTTAGACAGTGTGTTGAACGTATAGAGTATGTACCTCTCGAGGAAGATGAGCCTGAGAAAGTGGATTAAGCTGACAGGTTTCCATGTTTGCAAGCAACTGGATTACAGTTCCCAGACGAGGAACACTGCAAAAGTGGAAACTTAAATCACTCAACAGAGCACAAAATAAAAGAACATGCAATCTTAAGGTTGATTTAGATTTAGTTTTATCTAGCAACTTGCAGACAGCCTGTCTGAGACAGGAAAGAAAATAGTGTACCACTAGAAAATGCACAAAAGAGAGTAACCCATGAGAACAAGGATACTACTGCCATTTAGCACACCAACCAAGTTTTTCAATCGTTTTCTCTCAGAACAAGAAAAGTTATGGCTTATCTTACACAGTCAGTCATAACAACTAGTCGCTACAGCGTAGAGGGGGGCAAGGCTGTTTCTGTTTCCTGTGATCAGGTCCAGGAAAAGCTTAGCGGCAGATGTTCATCAAGCTGGACACAATTAGGTCAGGGGATATCATTCTACCAATTAGCGATGCTGTTCGTATTCACAATTTCGCTTTTTATAATTCTTCTTTTCCTATTAATCCAATTTTTCTCCCATATCCTTATGATATATGAATTTAAATATCAACACTAACACAGTACTACAAAGCATTCAATTACATGTTCAACCGATATAAAATCTAGATGCAGACTTTCAACAAATAAACCAGGAAAAGATTGGACATGCATTAGACCATCCAATGCAACAGTGAAATTTATTAATTCAACCTTTGCAATCCGCTCTCCATGTGTGCATCTAGGGATGAAATCACTTGAGACATCTGCTCCAAAACCTTAAAAGGAATGTAAAATACATAAATGAACTAAGAGGCAAACATAAGAACGATCATGCAAGTTTATAGAGTAAAAATCATGTGCAGCTTCCTACTTCTAAGAAGAAACTACGTACTTGTCCAGTATTTCTAATTGTAGATGCTTTTGCCAGAAGATTCTTTGGAAGCTTCGTTAATTGAGCCTGTAAATGAAGACATGGGTTGAAATGCATGAGCAACTTGTCACTTTCTTCAGCGAACACAGGATTATGAAGAACTAAGACCATCTTTCCCAACAATCAAGAAGAAATTTAACTAATTTATAATGAAGTTCATGCCTTTAGCATCAGACACAGATTACGAAAAATAAAGCATTAGAACTCGCAAAATACCCAGTCCCCCAGAACAAAACCCCTCTGTTATTTTGTCCAAAAGGGTTTAATGGAGAACAACAAAAATCAACCGTATTCAATAAAGAATCTTTGTTTGGGTCTTAAATTCATGGAAGTATGTAGACATAACCAGATTGATCAAAATCCCCCATTAAATCAAGTAAAAAGATGCTGTCAATTGTTGTTCATAAGTTCCAGGCATCCCTATAAAAAATATTGCCTCTTTTTTCCCCTTAGAAAAGTTTTGAAAACAACATTTTGGCTCCCTCACTGAACTGCAACAGTACAACCGTTGTCCTATCTTAAAACTGCACCCCTGGTGAGAGCAAATCTTACCATTCTGGTACTGTGATAAGAGACTTCAAAATCTGAATAATTCGACAGCTGTTAACTCTTAAATTGCTTGCAATAGATCACAATTTTTGGATAAACACAACATATTTTTGCAATAGATAGTATTTTTGAAAGGCATTTATAAGCAAGGCTACAGGTGCAAAGTATAGGTTTATGCCCAAGTGAAGATGTTGCAGCTAAATGCCTAGTGCGTGAGGCAAGCTGCTAACAACACTGCCACAGGGCTGATAATTTGTACAAGATTGGATACTAACGTTCTTTATGTTTCCAGCTGCTAGTTGAGCTCATCTGTTTGCATGTGTACGAATACAATGGTTGAGAATCCACGGGAACACAATTGTTCCATCCTACTGGCTACATGATGGATTGTCAAAATTCTTGAATACTTTGTAATAGCAAGAGCCTAAAAGGGAGAAGGACAAGAAAAAATGACTCTAAAATCTACATAATGATTGATTTGATTAGTGTAGTTGCGTTTAAGGGAAAAAAGAGGGCGAAATGAAAAATAATTTAATCCAAGAAAGTACCAAAAATTGAAATAAATCACCCTTCCTGCAATCATCTCTTTTCTACTATTCCTGGCTTTCTTCCTCCTTTGAATAGAAAGGTTTCACCATTTCAGGGGGTTCTAAAGGGAGGTCAATCCACATAAACATTAGTATTTGATTTTTCATCCATCTCTAAGGCTACCAAAAATTTGAAGCACGGCATATATTTTCTTTGCAACTTAAATGTAACTCCAAGCAAAACTTAAATCGAAATCGACAACATTTTAGGAGAAAACAAAGCATAAAACAGACCAACAGTATCCACTGTTAATAAATTGATATGAACTCAACACCTCGAAATTTTAGAAGCAAAAATCCAAAAAAATCCAACCCATACTGAGCAAATAGGGAGGAGCATGATACAGGTACTAGCAGCAATCAAAGGAAATCCACAGTTTACATGAAACGTTGCTACATAAATTAAAAACAGTGTAAAGGAAAGAATAGGGAAAGAGGAAAGTGAATCCGTGCCTGAGAAGGAGAGGATTGTTGCATGAGATGGAGAAGATTGGAAGTGGATTGTACGGCCTGAGAAATCTGGTCGGCTACCATGGCTTTTGCTGTGCCGGTCCCTTCTCTGCTGCTGCCTCCACCTCCACCTCCGCCGCCGGACGTTACTGTGCTGGACGACATGGCTCTCTCAATTTGCTTCACTGTTTGGATTGTCTGTTTGTATATATTTCTGGGCTTTTTTAGAATGGCCAGCTTGGACCCAGACTTAAGTCGAGCCTTTTATCTATTTTTTAAAAATTGAACGGATTTTTTCAATATTCTCCATCGTACTTTTCTTTTTTCTAAAACTTTTGGCTATCATTTTTCTATTTTTTCTGGTTTTTTTTTTTTTAATTTGAGCAGTGAAGAGAGTGATGTGTACAGGAATGATGTGATGCACCCGCTATTAATTACTCTCTCCGAACTCCAATAAACGACATTTTGAAATAGTAAAAATTCATAGGATAATGATATTTTATTTTATTTTATTCCATATTGTTTCATTTTTACTCCTAATTTCCACTCAAATTATCACATCATCATCAAATTGGGTTGATACATAAAAAAAATATTTCGGAAAAGAAAAAATTACAAGTATTATGAACAGTATGAATCTGTAGGAAAATGACAGTTATGAGTTCAGAGGGAGTAGCTAATTACACGTAGAAAAATATTTAATTTATGGAACTAAAAAATATGTTAATTTGAATTGAGTGACTTAATTGAGATTAACGTGGATAAACGCATGAACAAATAGATGATTTTAGAAATGCGGGTGTTATTTGAAAAAAAATTACAAATAGTGATGGATTTATTTATTAAGAGCTTTTTAAATTCGTTAATACAAGCATATTCCCCTCCCTTATTCAATTATGCATTACACGCATTATCATATATTAATTAGTTTTTATTTAGGAATTAACTAATTAAAAAGTTTTTAATTACAAAATAAAGTAAATAAATAAATTTCATCACTTAAATTTTTTAATTTCAATTATATTTTTTTCCCTCTACAAGAGGAATATTTATTTAACTCACGTTTAATTAAGAAAAACAAATAATAATGTAAATTTGGAGCATAAAATAGAGTCTCGTATCCCTTTATTAAAAAAAAAAATAAGGGCCATATAATTGGTAACCCAGAGAAAATTCGAGTGAAATCCGATAGCTTTATAGACAAAGGAAATCTATATCGGAGTTGAACTAGGATTTCTGTCTGACTCTACCTTCTTATTACCTCTATATAAAGTCAGTCCCCTATGCTCTTTAGCCCATGAGTCAATCACAATTCTTATTGCGTAGTAGGGTAGTACTAGTTTGTAATAGCTTCTTCCTAGTTTGTTTTCAAGTACTCAATCATGGCAGTTCTCTCCGACTATCAAGAACAGGGGAATTCCTCAACTAATCTATCTTTCAATGCGGTTCTTGATCCTTCAAACCCTCTTGCGTTCTTGGATTCTGCTGTCAATTTCCTGTCCAAAAACTGCGATGCCGCCTCTGCAGCTCTGGTTGATGACTTGAAGGAAAGGATCAAGAAGGAAAAGGCTGACCTGAAAGCGCAGGAGAAGAGGAGGATTGAGAAAGAAAGGGAGAAACAGAAGGAGAAAGAAAGGGAGGAGGCCAAGAAGAAACTTATTGCTCCAAACAAAGGTAATGGTCTTGACATGGAGAACTACTCATGGGGGCAGTCCCTGCAGGAGGTGACATTGTCTGTTCCGGTCCCTCCCGGTACGAAATCGAGACAAGTTTGCTGTGAGATCACCAAGAAAACCCTGAAATTAGGGCTGAAAGGGGAGGCGCCGATCGTGGAAGGGGAGCTGTTTGAGGGTGTGAAGGTGGATGATTGCTTCTGGAATTTGGAGGATCAGAAGTTGGTGTCTGTGCTGCTGACGAAGATTGATGGGATGGACTGGTGGAAATCGCTCCTCAAGGGCGGTCCTGTCATTGACACTCAGAAGGTGGCGCCAGAGCCCAGCAGGCTGTCTCAATTGGACTCCGAGACTCGTTCCTGCGTCGAGAAGATGATGTTTGATCAGCGGCAGAAGCAGATGGGGAAACCTACGAGCCAGGAGATTGAGAATCAGGAGATGCTGAAGAAGTTCATGGCTCAGAATCCCAACATGGACTTCTCCAACATGAAGAACATGAATACGATGATGTAGTTTGATTTCATTACTGTTAGTTCACGGCCAACCTAATAGAGTTTAATTTTGCATTGCTTTTCACATCTTCTATAGAAACTTTGGATGATTTCCAATGGCAAGATATTCTGGTATTCTTGTTACTATCTATTTGTTTATCATGTCTCAACTTAAAATATATATTTCTTATCATATTTGCTTATCTCAATTCTCAGTTTCAATGTAAAACGCGAAAGAATAGTTCGCTCTATATGCTCATTGGATGGCTCCATGGCTTGAATTCTTGTTTGTGTTGCAATCATATAGACCAAAGTCTTACCAGTGGGTGTTTGCTAGTCGATCAATGCAGTACTGAAATCTATTTCGAAAGCCACTTCACAGCAAAAATACTGTAACATTGATTGTTCAGTGTCTTCTGTAGATGTTAAGAATGAGAAATCTGTTAATTATATTAACTAGGAAAGATGCTTGGATTTCGTACCGGGAGGAAATGATAAATCTGTTAATACCCAACCCATACAGCCTCAATTCCTGATCGATCCGAACTCCAGCTTTGCATATTCACTCTGATATATGCTACAGGAAATCTGCAGTAATTGATTTTCATATGTACTAAGCCATGAAGAAGCTAATTAAGGCTATTCTTGTTGTTCCACTGAATTGGAGGTAACCACAAATTGTGCGAGTTTATTCGATCTTAAAACAGGATTCCATCATTTACTGCAGGGACAGTATTCCTGCACAGAGCAAATGAAAAGGACCTGAATCAACTTCGTAAGCAGTTTCTGATGAGGATTGGAAGATTATAGGTGTTCATGTCACTACAGCCAATGGATCTATCAGCAATTAGACTTTCATGTAACATGGTTTCAATTGACATGTATGATAGGGAAACAGTACGAATAGCGATCAAAAGAAAACTGAAAGATAAGCACCATGAATTCAAAAATTCACATTGAAAACTAGCATTTTATATATCATTAATTAACTCGACCAAACAAGAGATTTAAGGTCAACTAGTTAAAATTGGAAAGAACCACTGAAAAAAATGTGCAAAGTTAAACTGAACTAATTAATATGTATCATTTTCATTGTAAGAGAGAGTTCTCTTCTGTTCCTATTTAGCTGTCTGCCAAGGGAAGAAGACTTTGCTGTTTTGCATTTCTGTCAAAATCTACAAATTTCCTATGGTTTTTGATTCTGATATTAAAGGGGAAGGTAACGCTTCGAACCCAAGTCATTGCTCGTAGCCTAGTAACTTCACACCAGCATTGTTGTTTAGGTCTTAAGAACAGTTTTTCTTTTTATGTTATTTTCGTACTTCCAAGGACAATCAAGAACAGTCCTTTTGCTTATTGTTTTATTGCTGGGAACTCTATAGAACCAAAACCAATAGCTTAACGCTTAATGATCACAGAAACTGGAAATTAGGACCCCTTAAAAGGTTTCATCAAGGAAAGAAAATCCGCCTCTGCATCTCACAGCAATCAAACAAAGTGCCAACCAATCTCATTACTGTAAAACAAAGTACTCATCTTTCATTGACAATTTCACACAATTATGTCTTATTAAGAGGGAATTAGATGTGTTTTACTAATACTAACCATGTAGTAGTCTTGACAAAGTGCAGATAAAGTAGATACAGTCCTGAAAAGGTTGAACAGAGATTAACTAAACTGACTTCTCCACAAGGGAAATTGGTCAGACTCCATTACAATACAAGGTGATGATCAAAAGTCAAAACAGATACAATGTCCACTCTCTCCTTCTGATATATAGAATTCTGCTTTTCTTACATCTTAATTGGACTAAAGGGACATTAAGAGTCCTTAGACTTACATACTAAAACATGGTTCCAATTGACATGTATGATGCCATGAGATTAGAACAACCAAAACAAAACTGAAAGATAAACACCAAGAATTCAAAAACTAGAGAACGATTGGCATTAAAATTAAATTAGATTTTATCATTAATCAAGGCCAGCTAATTAAGCTTGGAAAGAAACCGAAACGCTATGCAAAACTAAACTTAGATTGGCGATGTACTAATTATTAATAATTAAACTACATCATGTTATTCATGTTCTTTCATGTTGGAGCCATGGACTTCTTGAGCATGCCATGCACTAATGAGTAATTAATAATCAACCTACATCATCATATTCATGTTATTCATGTTATTCATGTTGGAGAAGTCCATGTTGGGATTCTGAGCCATGAACTTCTTGAGCATCTCTTGGTTCTCAATCTCCTGGCTGCTGGGCTTCCCCATCTGCTTCTGCCGTTGATCAAACATCATCTTTTCGATGGTGGAGCGCGTTTCGGAGTCCAATTGAGACAGCCCGCTGGGCTCTGGCTCCACCTTCTGAGTGTCAATGACAGGGCCACCCTTCAGCAGTGATTTCCACCAGTCCATCCCATCAATCTTTGTCAGCAGCACAGACACCAACTTCTGATCCTCCAAATTCCAGAAGCAATCGTCCACCTTCACACCCTCAAACAGCTCCCCTTCCACGATCGGCACGTCCCCTTTCAGCCCTACTTTCAGGGTTTTCTTGGTGATCTCACAGCAGATTTGCCTTGATTTGGTCCCGGGAGGGACCGGAACAGACAATGTCACCTCCTGCAGGGACTGTCCCCATGAGTAATTCTCCATGTCAAGCCCATTACCTTTGTTTGGAGCAATAAGTTTCTTCTTGGCCTCCTCCCTTTCTTTCTCCTTCTGTTTCTCCCTCTCTTTCTCAATCCTCCTCTTCTCCTGCGCTTTCAGGTCAGCCTTCTCCTTCTTGATTCTTTCCTTCACATCATCAACCAGAAGAGAAGCCGCATTGCAGTTTTTGGACATGAAATTGACAGCAGATTCCAAGAACCCTAGAGGGTTTGATGGATCAAGAACCGCATTGAAAGACAAATTGGTTGCGGAATTAGATGATTCCTGCTGGGTTTTCTTCCCCTGTTGTTGTTCTTCCTCTTGATAGTCGGAGAGAACTGCCATGTTTGACGGCTTAGGCGATCTTGGTCGAGAAAGACAGCTAATTTAGGTGTTAGGGTTTTATTTGAATGCGAGAATTGTGATTGAGTGGTGAAGGGGGATTGTCTTTATACAGTGGTGAGACGGTAGGGCTACTCCTTCGAGAAGGTTCCTACTAGGGAATGAAGAAATCCTAGTCCAACTCAGATACACTTTTCCTTGTCCTCCAAGCAATTGGGTTTTACAGTCTTACTGGGTTTTTCGAGTGAGGCCTACTGGGTTTTTCGAGTGAGGCCTACTACAACCGGAAGCCTTTGTGCGCAGAACAACTTTTATTTTCCCATGACTAAACTCCACTAATTAATAGTAATAAATAGGATAAAATTGCCTTAGCTTACGCGAAAATATTCAAGGTGTCTAAATGTCAAACTACCTATACCTACTCTCTCCGTTTTATATTAGTTATCTATTTAACTATAATTACA
>NBIL01127205.1:0-14586 GCA_002752925.1 Viola pubescens var. scabriuscula | reverse complement strand
ATTAGTTTATAAAACAACATTCCTACGCTCTTAGAACTGCAAACACAAGCTCTACAACATTCCACATCTATCACATTCAATACTTCCTATCAACTTCAACAAAAAGAATCAAAACTTTTTGTCAGTTTCTATAAACATGCAAACATCCTCCACATTTATTCAGAATTCATTTCTCTACTGCCAGCTTCAAACAACTAAGGCTAACCAATGTCAAACCATATAAATGCTTGGGATTTGATTACTAATGGCAGTGCCATAACAAAGATACAGTGGGTATGAGGATATGAAGCCCCAAAGCCAAAGAAGGTAAAAAATAGCAACCTGTATGCCGAATTCCATGTTAAATACTAGAGTCCAAATCTAATTCAGCAGAAAGAAGACCCATGAGCGATTATACCATCACAGATGTGTCCGAATGCAATCTTCTGGAGTACCCATGAAGATATTAACAGAGGTAATCCATATCTGATGCGGAATTGAGCCATTTTGAATATGGTACAATTGTCGAGCACACTGGAGATATGGCGAGACATCTGCTGGACGCCATTGACTGATGTCCATTTCCCCAGCAAGCTTGAGCTTTTCTCAAGTTGAACGAACAGATTGGGATATTCTTTTTCTTTTTCTTTTTTACTTTTTTTTAGAATGATTAGGATATTTTGGATATCTTCAGTTTTAGCACTTTTCTTCTCTCTCTCTTGCGTCCTTCACTCTCCAACCAATCACCATTCACCACATAACAAACAGTTCAAAAATAATAAAAAAATAAAAGAACTCACCACACGAAATCCAATCCTCACACGTCATCTCATTTACAACGTTGCACGAGTGCATGTTTACACCAAATCCAAATACTAGTAACTAACTACTTTGCTCCTGCCACCTGCCACAATCGTACACGTGGTGCTATCTCCGCCTTTTAAAATCCAGGAGTATAACTTAGATTAAAAAATATTTAAGAAAAAATCTGTTAAAAACTCGAAAACTAAAATAGATATATATTATTTCAATAAATTAYAAAATGTTTTACAGAAAACGAAAGTAAAAACTGGACTGGATTTCATTTTTTATTTTTTTTCAAAATAAAAAACAATGTAGAAAATGTGTAAAAAGGATTAAATAAATAAAAATAATAATAAGAAAAATGTTCGAGCATGAGTTCGAACCTAGAACCTTTATTTCTATTTCCAGTAAAATAATTTTTTTAGTTATTATTTTTAATTTATTGAAATATATATCTTTTTTTATATAAAAAAATGTGTAAAACCTAATTTCATTTATGAAACCTAATTGCATAAAAAGAAAAAATACATCACATGCCAACAATATTATGATTTTTTTCCTTATGCTTTCTATGGATAGAGAGAGGAAATAAATTGAATGGAATGGGATTTTTTTAATTTTCCTTGTTTAGGAAAATAATAACAATATATGGAAAGGAGGGGAAATTTTATGGTAATTTTTTCTATTTTAATATTAAAAAAACTCAAAAAGAAAAAAAAAACTTATTTGTTTATATGTTCTTATTAGAACCTTCTAGAATGTATATATTAAAATAAAAATGACCCTTCTCCTGGCTTCTAATCGTAGTCGACAGTGAATGTGGTGGAGTCTTCGCGTTTCTAGAAGACTAAAGAGAGAAATTTACCCCCTAATGATTGCATTTAAAGTTGTTGTCGTTAGTGTTATCAGAACCCGAGCGAATTGGCGGTTCAATCGGAGATTGAAAATTGAAAAATAAATTGATATATTAAATGGGTATGAATTATGAAGTTCTTATATTAAAATAAAAGTTAATACTACCGGTAGATATTTATGTTTTTTTTTTAAAAAATCAATCGATTCGATCCGATTCAACCTTTCAATATTGAACGGTTCAATGTCTGAACGGTTCAAAACAATTCAATAATATAACTCGGTTAAACTATTGACCCATTCATTTCCAATTCGTTGTCCGATTTAATCCCGATAATCCTACTCGTTAATGTCATACATGAAGAAAATTATACATTTTTCTATTCCATTCCATAGCTAACTTTTCTTTCGTTTCTTTTGTTCAACAAGGTTGTCATAATCAGCATTAAGGTTAATAGTTAAAGCCTTAAAGGTGACATGTTTCATTCTTATTCATGTTTCAATTTTGACGACATATTTTCATACGATAGTGCCCAACATCTTTACTTGCGTGTTTAGCCCTTTTTGTAGTAATTACTAATTAGCTTTAAAATTCAACTAGAAACAACATTACCGTCTTCTAGAAACGCGAAGACTCCTAATCGTACGTAGTCGACGGTAAATGTAGTGGAGTCTTCGCGTTTCTAGATAAAAATGCCCGGAAAGTAACTGCTTTTTATGTATACAATTTTGTATAATAATGTTCCTTTTTTATTTTATTTTATTTTTTAAAATTGAAAAAATAAATTTTCCTTCAAAATAGACTGAAAAATGTTTCTGTTACTAACTAATTTAATAAGGAAAATAATCTTCAAATTTAACAGAAAAAAAAAATTGAAAAAAATATTATCTAGGCTTAATATATAGTAGTATTTTTTTTGTTTTGAACTTTCAAAAACATTTGAAAAAAAAAAACTCTTTCCACAAGTTAAAAAGAAGGGATAAATTACAAATTGTTACTCCACACCGTAATTAATGCAACTTTATCCAAGATTTACCTTGCCCATCAAGTAAAATTGTAAAAAGGAAAAAAAAAATCAAGGGAAAAGCAACGCTGAAACGGCACCGTTTACTCTCCCAAACACAAAAAAACTCCACCCTCCACTTTCATCCAAACCCAAAAATATCCAAACCTTCTCATCTCTGTAAATTACAGTTACTTTCAGGGCATTTTCGTAACTAGAATTCTATATAAATACGACTGTAGAAAAGGGGTTTTCTGCGCAACAAAATCAGAGCGAACGAAGCCTGAGGAGTTTCCGTTATCCACATTACCTTCTCTCTTTCACAAAAACCTCACCCTACAGAAATAAAAAATAAAAAATCTCTCTCTCTCTCTAGAAAAATCATTGTTTCTCATTCGAATCCCTTGTTTTAATTAGGGTTTTTCAAAAATCCCCCTTTCTTCCTTCCGGATTCCGACTTCAACAATTGTTTCTGTTTCTTCCCACCATGGTTTCCGATTCAATCACCACTCCTATTGCCTCCGGCGTCAAGGATTTTGGCAAGAAGAAAAGGGTACAATTCTTCTCTTTGTATCTACAATTTTATTTTTCAACTTCTTTTTCCTTATTCCGTAGATTCTTATATCTGTTTTTCCTGTTTTCTTTATGGGGATGCTGTTAACAGGCCAACCGGTCAGCCAAGCTGAAACAGAACAAGCTGGACGCCCGCCGGGAGCAATGGCTATCCCAAGGTACAAACAAGCCAATCGATCTTTTTTATTTTAATTTTAAATTTCTCCTATCATTTTTTATATAGTTGCGATTTTTCTTTTGGAATTTTTTCGATGACACTGCATATTTGTTTTTTTCCCTTCAATGTTATGATTTTAATTAGGTGGGGTTAAAAACAAAGGAGGAAAAGGGCAACAAGCAGGACCACGTGGGTCTGTGGCTGCACCTTTACCGCGTGAGAAGGAGAGGAAAAATGGTTTGATAGAGAGTGCAAATGTATCAGCAATCCAGCATGATTTTGATTTGGAGTCCCTGGTCAATAGTCCTACAGGAAGTAGTGTCCTTGGTGGGACTGATTCAGGCACCAACTTCTCTGGCTCTAGCAGCAGCAGCAGCAGCAGCAGTAGCAGTGGTGGGTGTTGCTCTGGAAGCATAACCGAAGAAGAAAGGGATGATGATAATAATAGTTGCTTCGATGATTGGGAGACTGCGGCTGATGCTATAAATGCTGAGGAAGAGAAGCAAGGTGATGATGATGGTCCTGGTTTGGAGCAAGAGGTGGCGGCATCAGAGCATGAACCTGTTGTTGAATTACGTGCTAGTTTGTGCAATTTGGGGTCTAATCCTGTGCACATGACACAGGACTGCTACGGAGTGGAAACACAGCGCCTGGCTCCTCAGAGATCCAAGGCTTGGATGCCTGATGATGCATTTCGGCCACAGACTTTGCCTAATTTGTCAAAGCAGCTAAGCCTGCCAAATAATACTGAGAGGCTATATGGGCAGGGAGTGGTCCAGTGGGGTCATGCCAATGGTGGTGGTGTGAACGTGCCGTCTTCTTGTCCAGTCTGTACTGAGGATTTAGATTTAACAGATGCAAGTTTTTTGCCATGCTCATGTGGGTTTCAGGTCTGTCTTTTTTGCTACAAGAAAATGCTCGAGCTGGATGGACGCTGTCCGAACTGTCGAAAGGTTTACAACTGTGATCCTGTGGAGGTGGAGGCAAGTGTGCATGGAGGTAACCAACTGACTATAAGGCTGGCTCGCTCTTGTAGCTTGATTGAAAGGTCATAGAAGGATGAGTCCCTGTTTTGGTGAATCATGTATGTTGGGTCTGTCTCTGTTTCGTTTACTTGTCTTGCTGGTTCTGTTTTAGTTTTAGACTGTAATGTAATTTCTTGACTTTCCTTTTAGGTGTGGGGGTATAGATGGTAATCTCTTTTGGCACCCAGGAATTGAGCTTTTTCCTACCATGAGTCTGGTTCTTATCTGTGTGGTGCATATGATGATGTAGAGAACTCATGATTGGTAATGTGAATAGATAAGTTCGTATAGAAATTCAATATATAAAGAATCATTACAGTATGCGTGAATTTTTTCTTTATAAGATTATTACTTTCAATATGGATTGCGGTGACTTATCTGCTAACACATGTTACTTATTTGACTTCGGTATTTGGCGACTGATTCTGTGGGAGACTGTGCTACATTTATGTGGTGCGTTGACAAGTTTAATTTAGTTAATTGTTTTTGTCGCTGAGTATTTTTGATGCTTTATAGTTTTATCCTTTCCAGTCATCTCCGGGGGTAACGATGGCCTACACGTGTAGATTTTTAGGCGGAACTGACTGCATGTTTC
Organism: Viola pubescens var. scabriuscula; assembly: GCA_002752925.1. Classification (NCBI taxonomy): domain Eukaryota; kingdom Viridiplantae; phylum Streptophyta; class Magnoliopsida; order Malpighiales; family Violaceae; genus Viola; species Viola pubescens. The sequence goes on along the minus strand of NBIL01127205.1, from coordinate 9,597 downwards.
TGGCTTAGCCGTTGCATGGAGTCCAAATGCATTGAAGGCAGCCCCTGAGGCTTAAAGACTGCTTCAGGGATTACTTTTTGTCTTGGTCATTTATACGAGGTACACTTGTTGAGAGTGTCGATACATTTCAGGCTTGTACACAAATACTATCTATAGTTGAGAAGTGAAAGTTATCCTCTAATTATGTGTCTGCATTTCTTTCCTTTTTTCCATTCCTCTTTTTACACAATGCTAGTTTAAGTTATATGTTTGTTGATGATAAATTGTATCACTTAGGGCTACGGCCAATAGTTTAAATGAAATCAGACTTCTGTGTCTAGTCTTGGCGGGTCATTGAGCTTGCTTCTGAATGAGCCACATAGGAGGGAGGTTTATGGTAAATGCTGTTATGGTTCCTTTGAAAAACCTAATGGCATTTTTGTTACGTTTTGAATGAAGATTTCTTTCTTAGGACTGCAATCACTAAGAGGCTAGATAGTTGCCACCTCTAGAATATTGTTGCATTAGGTATATTAGGTGATGTGTTTGTTATTTTACTCTCATTGCAACTTTTCAACTTTACTGGGTGGTTGTAAACGACCTTCATCGTCTATCGTGACACCTTTCTTGTGTATAAGGTACATTTCTTTTGTTGCTGTGGGAGTTTGTTTGTCTATTGAGGTTTTCTTTGAACTATGTGGATTAATGTTCATACTTGTGAAATAGAACTTCATACGGGGCTCGAAAGGATAGGAAAGTGACATTTAACACAATGCTAAAGCTGAATTTTTTTTTTGTCGGGATCCTGAATGATTGGCTGGCAAACCTTAACACTTTGTGCTAATGTTTGCTACATGTGCAAGGTTAGGCACCCCAATTTATGATTCCTGTAGTTTCTTTGAAGAGTCTGTCATAGGTTCAAAAAGTTGGTTCTAATTTTATAGGGGTCACTCTCCTAGATTTCGATTAATGATTATGGTTTTTTCGTTTTCTTTTCTATATATTTTTTTAGATGGTAGGTTTCTGGATTTGTGGTTGATAACATGTTGGTTGTATCATTCAAGTTCTAGTTTTTGTCAAAATACAATGAATTTCCCGTGATTTTGGTGTTGATACTAAATCATAGTTTGATGGAATTTGGTGTGTTACCAAAAAGCCAATAGGCAGAAAGATCAACACGTTGGGATTAGAGAAGCACTTACAGCTTAAGTATTCCCTCATCTGGGTGAAAATCAAAATCTTACAAATCTAATCCTGTGCACAATGTAGCGCGATAATGTAGTGATGTTACTTCAGTAATTATTAATTTTGAATTTTAAGGTGTAAGATATCAGATATGTATATTTCATTTCAAATATAGAACCAATATATTTCAGTAAATAACTCTTTTCGATCAAATCAACACTAAATTATTATTCTCATTCAAGTGTTCTTACATGAATACCTTGAAGGAATCGGATCTTTAAGTATAATTACCAAAATCTAAAAGATACAGGATCAAAGTATTGCAGGGCAACAGCTTGTTATTGTCTATAGTACAACAATAAGTAGTTTTACACACGAAATAGTTCATCAGTCGCTTCGTCAGCTCCGGAACGAAAATCCCAGTTCTTGTTCAGTCAGATCATGCTTCACACACAGCCTTGCAAATGTGGAATTCTGCAGTTTCACATCCTCACCTAGTTCACCATCTCGAATCCAGTTTTCGACCTTCTTTGCGAGTCTCAAAACCTTGTCTTTGTTGCCAAGCTCGCCAGTTTTAATACACAGCTCCTCTACCTCAGCCCAGAAACATGAACCAGCCAAACTTTCATTCGGTATCCTCCTTGAATACTCAAGCCATTTCTGAGTGCATTTATATCGCTTCGGCCTGCCATTTCCCATGTATGGTCCGGTATCTTCATTCTTGAGGTGTCGGTAGTAGTTAGCGATGTCCAATGGTTCGACATTGCGTCGGTATCGCGTTCCAAGATTGATCCAGTCCCTCTGACCCTCAAATCCTGCAGGGAGTTCGTGTCTTTTCAGCATTTCGATAATCTCATCATATATACCTGCTAGCTCAAGTCTAGCAACATTAGCATGGAAGTCATTCTTATCATTTGAGACCTTGAAAGAATCATAATATCCAATCCCGTGCGCCTCACAGTCACGCTTGTATCCTTCTATTTTCTTTAACTGATCGTCTATATCTTTCTTCCTGTTATCGATTGTATTCTGGTTTCTTAACTTCTGCTTCTCCATCTCCGCAGCAGCTCGAAGGCACAATCTACCCTTAGCACTCTACAAACACACAAAACTCAGTAAATCAGCACGAGCAGAAACCCGAACATTAAGATCTTGTGCTAGAAAATTTTGATCATAGTGGAATTACAGTTCACTAGCTGAAGTACTTACCACGCCGAGGTCATTCAATGCTTTGTTGATAACTGCTGTCTCAGCATTTCCATCATTAGCAGACAATGGGAGAATTTCAAGACATCTACCATCCAAGTAAGTTACACTTTGCAGCACTATACCGTAATTCAAGTGATCATTTAGGCTTTTTTGGGCAACCTCCGTTACCTCCGCTGCAGAATTCAACTGAGCGGAATGAAACAGTAGTTGAAGAACAGCATCTGCATTGCTTATGACAATATACTCACCGTTTCCGGTGCAGAAAACATAAGTCCCAACTGGCCTGTAAGGACTCAGTTCAACAAAGCTTGACAAAGACTCCAGCAGAGGGTTTGTGCTCCCCATGCTCTTACAAGCAGCACTGCTTGCCACTGACAAAGAATTCTTCATCACCGTTCTATAGAAACCATCAGCTTCGAATAGAATTTTGGGCCTGAAGAGTGTGCGTCCCGGATTAAGATAATTGAGAACTGTCTGCAGCTGCTGCTCGATGGACGACAGCGGAGTGAGTGAAATCCGAGGGACTATGTCATATCTGGTAACAAAATGAAGGAAGAACTGAGACCAGTTCTCGCGCCCAAGCGCAAGATTGACAATGAAATCGCCAACAAGAGGGGATCCAAAAGTCACACAGCGAGGTGACAAGCTGGTATTTCCTGGCCTAATGTACCGATCGAGGAACCAAATTGTTGATAGGATGGCAATAGCTCCTCCTAATGAGTGCCCAGTAAACACAACTTGCTTCCTCCCTGCCAAAGCATTTTCCACCTGAGAAATTTATAATCCAGTGTCACAACCAGTAAGTGAATTCGTTCCTATCTCAAACTTGAGATGAACCATCTATTCAAGAATTGCAATGGAATTGAAAAATCGCATTCACGAATTGAAATGATCACAACCCAAATCAGGAATTGACAGAAACTTTGAGTAGAAAGAACAGTTGAACAGAGAAATCACATCTCTCATTTATGAAACCATCTTTTGAATCGCAACAAAAATGCTTCATTTAGTCAAAGTAACAAAAACTCTATAGACAAAGCCTTGTAAATTTCAAGACTTTATACTATGAAGTATGAACCATCTACTCAAGAATTGAAATGGAATTGAAAAAACCACATTCATGAACTGAAATATCACAACGCATATCAGGAATTGAAAGGAACTTTGAGCAGAAAGTTGAACGGAGAAATCACAACCCACATCAGGAACTGAAATACTGAAAACCCATATCATGAATTGAAAGGAACTTCGAGTAGAACAAGCACATACCTCAGTAATGAACTGTGGATGAGCAAGAACAGTATTTTTGAATCGCAGCAAGAAAGCTTCATTAAATCTGCCTCTCTCATCAAGACCAACAGATTTGAGAGAAGGGAACAGCTGAGAATCCACCTCCACATCTCCAAAGGGTCCTCTGCTAAACCAATCATTTGCAGCATAAGAACCAGGCAAGCCAAAAAAAGCAACATCAGTTGATGACCAAGAAAAATAAGGCCGATTTGGAAAATCTTGAGCCCAGCAGGCTACTGACCAAGCATGTTGGATGGTCTCTTGGTTGACCTCCGCGTTCTCTCCAATCCTAATATTAGCCATAAATGCTTTTATGGGTTTTGTTGTTTTTACACGCTAGAAGTAGAAGAACAAGAACAAGAAGAAGAAGAAGAAGAAGTTGGGAGAAATTGAAATGTTGGGAGTGGGGAATTCCATGAAGAAATTATTAAATTTAAGAAGGATTCTTGTTTTTTTGGTACACGTTGATTTGACTTGAAAAGAAAAAAGAAATGTATAATTTCTGGGAAGTTTACAAAGATGCCCCCCCAGTTAACGGCAGAAAAACAACTTTGTTACTGGGAAGTTTCCAAGATTCGTGGCTGTCCAATTGAAACAAATTTGTCACTGTTCAAACCTGACTTGAAGGCCTAAGAATGCGACCGTTCCAACTGGTTCAGTGTAAATTTCACTTTATTTCATATTGAAAAATTATACTCCGTGTGACGATTTGACTTTGAGCACGCATATTAAGGAGCTGTGTTTATTCACTATTTGAGATAATTTTACCCCTCGATTTTTTTCGAGCGTTCAAAAAAAATCGAGGGGCAAAATTATCTCAAATAGTGAATAAACGACGCTCCTTAATATGCGTGCCCAAAATCAAAGCGTCATTTAATTTTGAACGAAGGGAGTACTATGGTATATTCTAAAAGTATAATAGTTTTTCTTCTTTTTCATTTCAGCCTTGGAGGTATTATTTTCCCTACTCTTCGAGAAATATTGATCATTATTGATGATTTAAAACACGAATTAAAAGTCGACAGTATTTTTTATTTTATTACAAAGAATGTCGGTCCAAAAATATAGTAAAACTATTCAAGGATTATGGTATAGTCTTGAGATTCCTGTTTTTCATATTTTATTTCCCTTCCTAATCTTTTCAATCAGAGCCGCATTGAGTCAAAGCAGCAGCAGCAAAAACACTACCTAACTTCACGTGTTATTCTCAACGACTAACTTTTCACTCCAAGAAAAAAAAAAAATGGAAAATGGAAATTTTTCCAAAATAGTGTAATTCTATATTAGAGAAGGATAATGTTTGTCGTAAAGTGGTAAAGTCATCATGTCCATTACTAATCCAGGCTTTAAACTTGAGTATATTGAATGAAAAGATCATTTAAATTGATGTTCGAGTCAAAATAAATTTTTTTCGTAATAAAACAGAAAAGATAATCAAAGAGATCGAAATAGTTTTAATGTTATTCAAATAAGTGGCAAAAAAAACAATTAAAAAAATACGTAAAGAGAAAGTAAGAATGTAGGTTTTATTTATGGCTTGTTCTAGTCTAGTCACATTTTACCGTCATGGATTAATAGGTTTCCAATAGCTAATTAGTGTAATAATCTATTACTATTATATTATCGATGTAGTTTATTGGTTGTCTTATTAGTGATAAAGATATCAGTAACGACGTAAATTTTCATATCATTCGCTTTCACTGTTGAAATATCTAGAAAGTTTACAAAAATTCTAGCCCCCAATTAACAACAGAAAGAAAACTTGTTTGACCAAAGATATAAATAACAGAACTTTATTACTGTGAAATTTTCTGGCAAGTTTCCTAGATTCTTGGACTTGACTTTATGGCGTAAGAACGTAATTATTCCAACTAGTTGTAAGTGTACTAGTAGTGCATTCTTTCTCTTCAATTTCCATCTTGTTTTCTCTTCACTTTTTTATCATTCCATGTTGAAAAAATATGGTATATTCCAAAAGAAATTATGGCATATTCTAAAAATATAATAGTTTTTTTTTCCCGATTTTTTAGAGAACTTAATCGATCTATCATTTATATTTTTATCTTTCGATTTTTTCCGTTTGTTTCGAGAAATATAGCAATTAAATTGTATTCTCATTCTTTCCCGATCTAGATGTATGATTTGGAGGTATTCTCCCTATTTTTTTGAGAAAATTAATCACGGTCGAGAATTTAAAATATGAATTTCTTATTTCACCGCAAACAATGTTGATTGAATAAAAAATTCAAGGATTATGGTATAATTTTGAGATTGAACGGTAAGACAAATTGGATTATGAATTAGGGAGAGAGTAACAATGGTCCAAGGCTAATCTTGTCACACTAGTTTTAACTAACTATTATAATCTTTTTTTCTTTATCAAACACTTAGTTGAAGTCTTTGTTTATTTTATCCTTGAAGTCTTTATTTTTCTTTATTATTATTAGAAATGCTTATTATTGAGAGTATTCTAAGTTAATTAGATATGTTTTTAGACACTAACTAGTGGTTATCTCAGCATAGTTGACTTGGATTATTTGATATGCTATGATTGGTTGACTGGATTGGGCTCAGATATTATGGCTATGGCCCATAGATCCTTGTTGGGTTTACTGGATAATGAATTAAAGGCCCAAATCCTAGTCTTCCTTCCACTTCACTGCACCAGGAAGTTCAGTATCTAAAAGATCAAATCAAACGGTTGTAAATTCATCCATGGAAACCAGCTAAGGTAAGCCGTCTTATTATCAAGTCTTTTCTCTCTTGTTTGATTGAATCAGTTAAACTTTACTTGGTGCTGGAAAAAAAGAGTGCTTAATTAGGACTTGTTGTAGAAAAAATTAGGGTTTGTGGAGGGAAAATTAGGTCTTGTTTGTTGTGGCTAAAAATGTTCACCTGTGTCATAGATTATGAATGTAGCTTAATCTTGGTTTTGCATAAATTGATCACTTTCTTGTTTCTTGATTTTGCTAAGTTATGGTTGCTGCTTGGATGTCAAGAAAGTTATTTCAACTTTTTACATATTAGAAACTGACAATCTTATGAAACATCCCTTTGCTTAACTAAAGTTGCACCCTCTTCAGAAATCATCTTCTGATTCACTAGAAGATTCTGTTCTAGGCATGGCTGACATCAATTGAGACCTGATGAAGTCTGGAAATTTCACTGGAGGACTTGCTGGTGGCGATATTGGTGGTGGTGGTGGTGATGATGATGATGATGATGATGATGATGATGATCCTGCAATTACTGCTGCATTCTTCTTCTGCAGCTTCTGAGAAATATCAATCCGGACTCGATCCACCATGTCAAGAAAATCTTTCACAATGATGAACAGTTGAATAGGGTTTGAGCCTTTGTGATTTGAGATGCCTGTTTGGTAATAATTTGTTGTTCTCTCCACAAGCTCCATAATCCTTTCTTGCTCCTCTTTTACCACCTTGAGCTCCTCTTCACACTCCTCAAGAAACCCTTTCATTTCACTCACAAACCCACCTCCCTCACTTTTACTGCAGTTGATCATGATCTGTCGAGTTTGCGCGACACGAGCGGTAAGAGAGGAGCATGTGTTGATGAAACTGGCATATTCTATTGTGGCTGCTTTCTTGACATTGGAGAATTCAACCCTCAATGCTTCCAATGCTGGTAATCCTTGCAATAAGTACTCTTTGTTCGTCTCTTCTGCTGTTCGGGTATCGGAATTCGAATCACTGTTTAGTCCTCTTTTACTATTGTTTCTGTCAAGAGTCTGGTTCTGATTGCTTGCACGACCACGACGCCTGCCTTCAGATCGAATGACTTGTTCCACAACAAAGTGAAGCAGAGTGGTTTTCCCATCTGTGCTTTTAACATCAGAAAGCTTTCGGAGGGCAGTAAGGTTGAAACCCTGTGCGTTGCCTCTGGATGTTCCTGCATTCATCCTGTTGCCAGCCTTGAGAATGGCTTCAAGAAGTTTAAAGAAAAGTCCACGCCTTCTCAGCTCCTTGCACCCGAGTTCCAGTGTTTGCAAGGACTCCTTGAGATGAAGAACATCTGCATCATAATTCGATTGAAAAAGCATTGCATTGATACGGGTAAATGCTGAAGGCACAGCCTTAAGGATGTAGTACAGGAACGAATCTGCATCTGCGAGTTCTGTTGGGTTGCCACTGAACTGGAGGATTTTGGTTTCTTCTTCTTTGGTTGGGGAGATTCTGGAAAGTTTTTCAAGGACATCGGCACTAAGTCCACGGCCATCAAGAACAGCATCAAGAATCTCTCTCCGGGCGATTGCTAGTGATTTTAGTATAATCGCTATGTTCTGAGATTTCCGGGGCTCGAGAATGAAAAGTTGAGCAGTTGAAGAAAGATTCAAACTTCTTAAACTTGACCAGACTCTATTTCTTTGAGGAGTATTAGGATTGCTGCTAACTGAGTATCCAAACAGTGCTTCTATCAGGTTATCATCAAACCTGAGAAAAAGAAAAGGATAGAATAAACTAAACAACACATCAAAAAGATTTACCATCAGAACTGCATCAGGAATGGAAAAATTACTTCGGAAAGGCAGAACAAAAACCTGAGGGAGCCATTGTTTATCTGATCCCAGACTACAGAATGATCAGCCTTGGCTATAATCTTATCCCAATGCAATGGCTTTAGCTTTGTTTGGCCAATCTTAGTCCCTCTCATGCTCTCTCCCGCCGGAGTCCCCATCCCGATCTTGTTGTTTGATTTCATTATAGGTGCTGGCGGGGGTTTAGATGTTGATATTGAACCACCTGCCTTAGGAGGCAGGGGAGGTGGTGCTGAAGTTTTCTTCGCTCTCATCGGTGGTGGTGGTGGTGGTGGCAGCGCCAGTGGAGATGGTGGTGGTGGTGGTGGAGGAGGAGGTGGTAGAGTTTGCACTGGTGGAATCAATACAGAAAGTTTTTCTGGTCTCTGAATTGGCATAAGTTGTTCTGTCACTTTCTGTTGAAAAATCGGAGAAGACGATGATTCATGAAGCAAAACTTGTTCTTCAGATTTTCTGCGTTTCCATCTTTCTGCTACCACATCCACCTTCTTTTCCTCCTCCTCCTCTTCTTCTTCATAGCCGGGGTTCGTCACAACCTTTAAGAACATTGTTTCAAGTTTCTTGTCGCTATTTCGCCTTTTGTTTCCATCAACAAACCCTTTCACCATTCTGTTCTCTTCAAGAAAATGTTCAGGACTCACCTTGATTTCGCGCCGGAAGCTTTTGTCAAGTCTCCCTCTGCACCTGCGTCGAGCACATTTCTGATAGAGAAAGAACAAGACCCCAACAATGGCTAGAGTGATTGCAGCTGTAGCAACAACAACCTTCGCAACTTTTCCGTTTGACGATAAGGATGAGGAGGATGAGGCGGGTGGTGATGACAGTTCCATAGCCATAATTTGTGCAGGTGAGATTGTTTCAACTTTGTAGGAAGAATGAAATGTGGAATAAATTTCAGAATCTTGTGAGAGATGTTGAGTAGAAGAGAAAGGAAGGGTAGAGCAGGAGAAGAACAGCAAGAATGTAAGAAATGGACATAGACTTAGCTGATCCATCATGCTGTTCTGGAAATGAGACAATCTGCAGATAAAATAAAACCTTCTGGTGTCCTGGAAAGTCTTGAAGCTAAGCTGTCCTCTGCAGTACTGTGTTTGCGGTTTGGTAACTTTGTTTGGTTTGGCCTGTTTTGTTGGGGCTGAATGGACCGTAAAAATGTAAAGTTCTCTAATCGAGTGATTACTCACTCGATTATCAAACCAACGACCTCTCACTTTAAATGTGAGTGTGAAATCACTCACATCAGCTACGTTTCTTTATTAGTGTTTGGCAAACAAACTTGGATTTAATGAAATGCAATTCCAGTTGTTGGAATAGATTTTTTTTATAAAAGAAAAAATTCTTGTAGGAGGTTCTTAAATGTTTGCTGTTGTATTTGTTAG
>NBIL01127166.1:0-13226 GCA_002752925.1 Viola pubescens var. scabriuscula | reverse complement strand
CATGTCAATGTGAGGTGAAAATTTCTGCTTCAGAGGTTATATTTTTCAGACGCACGGGATTATGTGGAGTGAATTTCTCTGTAATTAACCTCCCTTCTCTAAAGCATGCAGATTTGGATCATAGTCTCTTTTGGTCATGCAAACCCTTCCTAAGTGGATTTTTGGAATGTCAAAACCTTGAAACCCTACGACTTAAAGGCTTTGGGTTAACTGAACCATTTAAATACACCAAACTCACATCTTTGCGTATTGAGAACTGTAATTTTCTTAGAAATAGTAGTAGCTTTGATGTGTTATCATGCTGTCCCAGCTTGAAAAACTTATACCTAAGCGGTTGCAGGTGTGGTTCCAAATTGAAGGTTTTGAAAATATCAGGTCGTCATCTGTTAAGCCTAACCATAGATAATTTGAGGGATATTGTAGGTACAACTTGTCAATGTGAGGTGAAAATTTCTGCTTCAGAGGTTACATTTTTCAGATGCATGGGATTATGTGGAGTGGATTTCTCGGTAATTAACCTCCCTTCTCTAAAGCATGTAGATTTGGATCACAATATTTTTTGGTGATGCAAACCCTTCCCAAGTGAATTTTTGGAATGTCAAAACCTTGAAACCCTACGACTCAAAGGCTTTGGGTTAACTAAACCATTTAAATACACCAAACTCACATCTTTGCGTATGGAGAACTGCAATTTTTTTAGAAATAGTTGTAGCTTTGATGTGTTATCATGCTGTCCCAGATTGAGAAGTTATGCCTAAACGGTTACAGGTGTGGTTCAAAATTGAAGGTTTTGAAAATATTAGGTCCTCATTTGTGAAGGATGTAGGTACAACATGTCAATGTGAGGTGAAAAATTCTACTTCAGAGGTTACATTTTTCAGATGCACGAGATTATGTGGAGTGGATTTCTCGGTAATTACATCTCCGCTCAACAACTTCCCAAACACAAGAACTCTTTCTTTATCCAAACCTATGTGGTGGCTCGTCTCAACACCGATACCCAAAACCTTCGACTCGTGTCAAGGACCAATACAATCGGCGATCAGAATCCTACCTGGAATGACCGGTTCGTATTCCCAATCGACGCGGATTGGCAAACAAGAAATCCTGATTCTTGCTTGAACTTTGAGGTGTATCGCGTCCGCAAGATCGGGAAGGATGACCAGATTGGTCAGGTTAACTTTCGGCTTGAGCATTTATTAGGAAACGAGGATGATAAGGCCCCGAAATGCTTGGCATTCTCTTTGCGAATTCCGAAAGACCAAGAACCTCAAGGAATACTCAATCTTGGGGTCGAAAGGGGTGATCGGGGGCTTCTTCGTCGGAATTTTCTGTTTCGTTCATCGGAGTTGGATTTGGACTACAAAAGCTTGATGGGTGTAGACTCAAACCAGGTTAAGGACAACAGTAGTGACAGTCTTGTTAGGCTTGTTTCGAGACTTGTAAGACATAGGACCATTGAATATAGGAAGCTGTAATTTTTATTTGATCTTGAATGTTATTTCGATGAAAAGAAAATCAGTTGTTGTTTTATTCTACTTAATTTCTGTAACAAGTTAAACATGTTGGATCGACAACAGATTGATTATTTTGTATTTTGATTACCTTAATCCATGTTGTAATTAATTAGAACTTTCAGCTTTGAAGATAAACTCAAACCTTTTTCCATACACTTATTAATTTACATATAATAGTGGATTCCATGAACTCAATTAAAAAATCTCCTTGCTTTTTAATAATTTCCAATTCTTCTGATTTTTTTTTCTATTTTAGTTTTATTTTTATATATACCAATCAGTTTGCTGGCTTGTAGATTTGTTGAAGGCATGATCGTATCATTTGTTGTATTCCTGCAAACTATGAAGTTTTTGTTGTTGACACCAAATTAAACATGACGTGTGATTGACATACACTACTATATAGATATGCATACATATATGCTCTTATACATGTATTACAATTATCTTTTTATTTCTAGAAAAATAAAGAGATAATAATTAATTAAGACTCGAATCTGAATCCATATTCATACCCGTGTCATCGCATTGGCGATCACAGTAGTAACTACAGTTATAGTGTTCATGGTCGCAATCTTCCATGCAACGAATCCAACAAGAAGCAGCAGAATTCAGTGATCTTCCTGTCGAAGTGGATGATGATGACGTGGAACTGGAGACTATCAGTACCAATACAATCAAAATACACAGCACCAATACCATTGAAGTTTTGGTAATTGTACCTTTCGAGAAACCCATTATTGATCTTCAAATTAAAATTTCTTCTGCAAAATTATTTTTCTTAGATGTTCTTCGTAATGTTTTCACCTGAAATGGGTTCCTTTATATACGCAAGAAAAGAAGAGAAAAGAAGAAAAGTTTCAATTGCAACGCTTTTCTTGTTTTGGTAGTAGTTGGAGAAAGAAATTGCCTAAAATTTGGCACGGTTCGTATGAAGGGAAGTGAGACAATTTCTTGGCTAATTAATTGCTTTGCTACTAATCATGTTAGTTTGGTTTATCCCGAAAATAATACAGGAGACGAAACAATTATCGTCACAATCCAGCGTCATTTTTCGTTCTAGTATAGACCGTATCACCACATTTCCTCTCGTAATCATCCGAATTTATCCAAAGTATTTCGAATATCTACAAATCCCAAGCTAAATCTCAGATATTCGGATATTTGATTCGTACAAATCGAATTTCAAACAACCAAACAAGATTACTATTTTCGAATGATTCGCATCAAAAGTTCATTTCAGTTCGGATGTCATCCGAACATTCAAAAGTTCAGTTCAGTATCATGGTAATAATCCGGTTACAGGAAAAAAGCTGCCCATACCCGGCGACAACAAAAACTTGATAAATACATAGAACTGGAATTGCTAAGGGCAGGGACGTTGGATTTGCATTCAAAGAATAACAGTATCACACGAGAATTAGAGATTTATCCACACAAAAAAAAAAAACACACGAGAATAGAGAGCCTTCAAATCCATAGGAAATTTATCTAAACTAATACTAGCCATTACTACAAATCGATAAGTGCATTAGTCGAAATTCTGAAACCAGAAGAAACAACGGTCGCAACTCGTAAGAGAGTAGGCTCCAGATACTCCTCAGAAGCAAGCATCCAGCAGGCAACAGCAACAGAGAGCGGCTAGGCTGCACAGGCACCAAAACAAGTAGACATGTCATGATTCTGGCATATAAGGTAACAATAGATCAATCAATAGAGGTTTTCAAAGAACCTCTGATATCATATCAATCAAGATCCACAATGCCCTTCACAAGGACAACGAGATGGTTACACTGATCAAATGATAAATGAGATAATCGTACCAACCTCTCCTAATCCTATAATGAACCACCCTCGTGTATCAACAACCTGTCTCGAGTTCCCGACCTACTGACCCTAATCAATGTCCACCCTTTGTTAGGGTTTCATCCATTGAAAAAAATCAAGAGTTGGGAACTAATGCTTAATCAGGGTAATTGGACTGATTCAAGAAATTGCTAACTTGTATCCAATCTTTATTTTTAGCAAATGAAACATTCTATTATTAGTTCATGTGAAAAATTCCCAACACAGCAATATCAAGATCTAATGAAAACATAACCACATACTCCAAACTCCAAAGTCATTAACATCAACAGATCTAAAAAGTCTAAGGTTTGCAACTTTCTTTATCTTTTCCTTCTATAAGAATGCAAAAACTAGTTTAAAGATGAACAGTGACAATAATAATGACCGGATGAAGAAAGATGGAAATTAGGATCATACCATCCTTCAAGAAAACCAGTCTCTTGCCTCTTAGGCTGATCATACTGTGGAGGGTAACATTGAGGAGGGTAACCTTGTTGAGGAGGGTACCCTTGTGGATAACCCTGAACTGGATAACCAGGTGGTGGGTATGCATCTTTTGGTGGATAACCTACACTCAAACAAAAATCACAAAAAACCAACATATGTCACTAAACCCATCTCAAAAATCATGGAAACGAAACACAAAAGATCACATTTTTAGCCAATTGTCACTAAACCCATCTCGAAAAACCATGGAAACAAACACAAAAAGATGAGAAATTAGCATTATTATACCTTGTGATGGGGGAACACCAACAGGGGGCTGCTGCTGATTGTAATAGCTCATGGTGATCTTTTTATCTTCTTAATTTCTCTAGATTTTGTTTTTCTTTTCTTCCTGAACTGATTGATTATGATGAGAGAAACAGAGAGATGGGGTGAGGCTTTTTATAAAAAAAGGTAATGCAGAGTGGAGTAGAGGCGGTTAGGAAGGAAGGAGAGCAGAGGTTTCCTCTGTTTCCTTACGATGGAGGGTTTTAAAGCCGATAAATCCGTTGCCAAAAGGAGCAAAAAAACGCGGTATTCTAAATTCTAGTAGAGCTTTTTACAATGGAAAGTGCTAGAAATTGAAAAGGATTTGATAAGATGTCCTCTCTTTTCTTAGCACACTAGGAGCTTCTAGTTTCAACCATTTTTCAAATTCTGTATGCATTTTTTTATATGTGAAATAAAATATAACTATTTTTATAAATAAATAGACAAATACAACTTATTTTGCTGGCTCAATTATAAATACAGAAATCTATCCTAATATATGATATAAATATAAATGTAAGTTTTATCATTTTTCCACCGTAAAAACTTAATCATTTTCATGAGTTGGCTTATTTAAACTCGTGAGATCGCTCGTCATTTCGTAAATAAGGTTGTTAGAGATGCAGTCAGACTAAAACCTCACTTGCACTGATAGAAATACAAGCCAAGTCTGGACTACTCTGCCAATTTGAAAACGGAAAAAATAAATTACTTTACAATCTAACTACTCTTGGCAAAGTGTTCCGTCTCATCGAAAACCTTGATTACACCAAAAAGTTGTTGTTTCTCTTCCTGATTGTTGTAGGAGTAGGACCAAGTGCAAAGGGCTGTCTACAGCCCGTAAAGGTTACTACACTATCAAGCTCACGACCAGAGGAACCACTTGCGACGCTGCTTACTGGCAGAACTGCTGGAGCTTGGAGTGACAGTGATTCTGTCTGCATTAGCAGCAACCCACTTGTTAAAATCTGGAGAAGATACAAGTTCCTGAACAGCTTTTTGCGTGGAGTTTTTGGTGAACTTTTCCCAAACATCTTTCGAGTATTTTGGCCTTTCAGGTGTGGCATGGACGGTAGATGGGAAGACGTCTGAATCTGAAATTTGACGAGGAGAAGTCTTGCTAAAACCTGATAAGATCGACAGACAATGTCACGGAGTTGCATTTAGCAGAAAACTTATCTTGTGTTAATTCAGATAAAGAACTCAAGCAAACCTTGCGTGGAATTGCATGAAGCCAGGTTGAACCTTTTGGGCTGGGGAGTGCGGAACTTGCTGTTGTCATGCCTCTTAACCACATATTCATCATCATAAGGACTTCCAAACGGTGATAAATTGGGAATATCAGATTCCCTGTTCATGTTTTTCACTAATTTTCCCACCTTCCTGCAGATTTTTAGGGGTACACAAGTCAGCACATTGCAATCAGAGGGCAATGCCGTTTGTCCTCTAGGCATTTGAAGAACAAAGTGAAAGGGAATAAAATACTAAACAGTATATACGTGGAAACAAGACCAAAGATGCTGGCAAAGAATTTAAGAAACTTCATTGCTTAAAAAAATTAGGTATATAGTTATATGTTTTGCAGATGCATTATCTTCTTTGAAGAATCTCAGCACATCTATTCAGGCTCCTCATTCATTAAAGTTGGAGTTAATTTCTCTACTCGAACGCATTTATATAGTACATGAACATATTAGGTTAAACCTTTGATGGTGTTATCTCAGCAATAAAAAAAAAGGAGCCCTGCAATCGAAATGGTAAACTCACTTGTACACTCGGCGCCAAAATCTCAATCTGAATATTCTCCTTAATACTGATGAAGCCATTATTCCAGCTATCAATGCTTCTGCTGCCAGTAGGGGATCCAATGAACTCTAGAAATAGCATATAACAATCAAGATTATGAAATTGAATTGAAGCCTATTATTCACAGAAATTACTAGCAACATAAGTAAAATCTTGCCTACAATCAAATTTTGAAAATACCAAAAGTAATGGTACCTGAAGAATCAAGACAACAGCAAAAATCCGTATGGCCCAGGCAACAAAATAAGATGTACTTATATCAACTAATCCATCATCAGTAAGGACAAGTTTACGGACAGCCCAAAAACCCATATATGCTCCAGCCAAAACAACAAAAGCCAGCAGGAAAGTCGTCAACTGTAGTTTAAAACATAAGGGCTTCAGTTACTCGGTAGGAATTAGCTTGCAAGCGTTAACAAAAGATACAATCTATTATCTACCAAATCCCTGAAAGATTACAACTTTTCTTGTCAATTTACCTATATTCTAGACCAATGAAAAGTGGTGCTCTTCTGAATACATTTTTTGTTAAGGCAATGCCTATTAATTAGGTCCACAGAGAATATAGATAAAAAATCAAAAGTTTTGTTCAACCACTTAATAGAGAAAAAAAAATGGTGTAACACAGTACGGAAGTCTGCATTCGATGCCAGCCAGTTGCTCATATTGCTCAATTTTCTAACCATTAGAAATTATCTGGTTAATGGAGATAAACCATCTGAACCGGCATATAACACCAAGGAAACACCTATAATTTGCAGGCACTAGTTTTGAAAATGAGATACGTATACAGGTGCTTAATTAGTCAAAAATCCTAAATATTAGCATTTGGACGTGAAGAACAACTGACTTTCAAGTAAAACTGAAAAAGGGAACGAACCCATCTGATTACAGCTTCAGAATATAAACATGAAAATAGCCTAAATGATTTATTGTTCACTAGCCACTCCTCCACATCCAAAACTGAAACCAAATTTACTAAAAAAATCGAGCTAAAAGAAACTGAAATTCTTCAGACAGTTAAAAGCAAATCGCATTATAGTTTTAACTTACATACAGGATAATACATGTCTTCACTGATTCCCAACTCGACAAGTATGGATTGAAATAATCCCGGCAAGTAGCGAAGGAGAAAAGTTCCCACACCAACCTGAATAAATAAGTCAGAAGCTATAAGCATAATTTCCTGGTTACAGCTTCATCTTCTTCTTTTCTTTCCTTGTTTTTGTTTGAAGAAGTATGTATGTAAACTCTGTCTATGTATGGATGGATTACTAGATATATATATATACAATGTTTAAGATAATACATACAATAGATGAGTATATAAAAATTGCAAGTGAGCTCCTCCGACCAGTTGGCAGAAGCTTCATTCCCTGACAGTAAACAAATATCAATTTTCAGTCACCTTAAAACAAAATAAGCGGAGTCAGAGAGATTGGAACAAGAAAACACAGATATGCATGTTGTGCTAACACTAAAAGAAATTGTTTATGTGCTTATTTTCACATTCAACTAATTCAATAAGAATATGTAAACAACATAGAAGGCAAGAGTTAAAACCACTGTTCAGATTTCTGGAAATTGAGTTTGAGAAAACTAATTACCTGGAAAAGGACCACCAGTATTACAAGGAGAATCCCGATCACCATGGCACCACTGTAGTAAAAAATAAGTGACTTGCTCACAGTAGTTGCCACACTCAACATAACAACGCCCAGGACCAAAAATATCACGCGATACAAGAAGAATTCTACAAAACAACAAAAAGGGTTACTAAAGCATGAAAAATTAGACTGAAATAAAATTCACACAAAGTTTCTAAGGAAAAAAGAAAGAAAGAAAGAAAAGAACCTTCTTCAAGGGACAGTTCAAGGTTTTCTGAAGATGAACCACCCATCCTTATATCTAACAACTTGTGGTCAAAAGGAGACATGGCTCGAACCCATGACCCTTTCTCAACCTTCTCCCACTTGCCTTGAGGACACATCCCGATTCCAAGGGATGCATTCCTGCCACCAGAACACATAATAATTCAAATCATCAACCAATAAATTTAAGAACATAAGAAATCAACTAATGTACACATCTATCTACGAAACCACTCACCTGTGGAAACAAACTTCAACACTGGGTCGACGAAGGGTACTAGAACTTGAATGTAAAAGTTTGAGCTTTAATGAGTGAGAAAACTTATCCAGGTTTATCAGCCTCGCTAATCCCTTAATACGAACTCTTTCACAAAGAACAGAACTTTCTGGCTTAATACCTGGTGAGTTCACCACTTTCAAGCTAGGAGATACCTCCAACTTAGTGCACTGACCAACAACTACAAGAAACAACAATGCGGGAGACAAGATCAGAAATCAAGAAAACAAGAAAACCCACTTGATAAAAAGAACTTCAGAACAAATTCAATTGATTAAAAATGGGAAATTAGAAACCCTAGACGTCAAATTTAACAGAGAATTAGGAAATTAATAAGAGGAAAAGGTTACTTAAAGAGGGCTCGCTAGCAAAACCCACTGAATTGGAAACTGAAAGAGTGATGAAGAGGATCCATGGAATGGAAACGGAGCTCCGGCAAGGTTTAGCAGAACCCATGTTTGGGGTTCTGGGTTTGATGGGAGGGAGAGAAAAGGCGCGATTTGAAACATACTAAAAAAGATCGGTGAAGGTAGTTACTTACTTACTAGTTAAGTCTATTTCGTGGGCTTTATAAAGCCTGTTTGGTAACAAAATGGGCTTTCATCTGTACCATTTTTTCTTTTTCTTTTTTTTACAAAATGAGGTTTAAAGTCTTATATTACGGTAAGAGAAAACTCCACGATTATCTCCACTCGCCAAAGAAGCAACAGTATAAGGAATAACATCAAACCACTCAAAGTTCCCAGGAGGAAGAGAGAAAGCAAGGTTCACTATTCCATCTGCGACACCATTAGCTTTCTGGTAAACATGTATCACATGAATGACACTACCCTTTATTCGCTTTAAATTCCTGATGCGCCGAATCAGATTCATGTTCGCTACCGAAAAAGAGCGGTCACTATTAAGAGCATGTACAACACTTGCATTATCTTCTTGAACTTCCAACTGGCGTCAACCCCTATTAAGCGCTTCTCGTATGTCATAAAAGTAATAATTCAACGGGAGAGCACTGCCCTAACTTAGTTGCGAACCCCCCAACCAGTGTCCGTTCAAGTTTCTTAAGCAACCACCTGCCGTCGCCTGATTTAATAATTTACGAGCTGCCCCATCTATATTAACAACAATAAAGCCACCAGGAGGAGCATTCCATCCAAATGCTCCCCAGCAAAACGCTGCCATGAATTAAATCGGCAACTGTTGTATGTGTGGTGCATATGGAAGCATGTAGCATGGCTGCTTTGGAGGTAGTCGACACGGTGCGGTTGTTGAAGACTTCGTCATTCCTCCATTTCCAAATCCACCAACACATTAATCCATTAAAGTTGCAAAAGATGATGAATAGCTTTTATTATACAGAACAAGGACAACTCTTTGGTGATCAGCAAAGACACTCTTTAAAACTTCAAATTAATAGTATTTGAACATAATTAGTATTTTTATGAAATTAATAACAGTCATGATCATAATAAGTAATAACAAAAGATGCATACATTACACTTATATGAACAATATAGTAGAAAAAAATTAAACTAGCTAGAGATATATAGAATATTCAGAAATTAATTAAAACCAGCATCAAGGATCTGCTACTCTATTACTAGGCTAGCAAATTAATTACACTTAAAATGGGATTATTTCTAGATCCTAAAAGAAAAACAGAATGGTGGTGGTGGTGGTGATGGTTCAAGTTCCAATCTCTGAAATGCTCTGCAAGGCTGGCTTCCATTGCCTTCCCACCACTGCACCACCACCATTACCATTACCTCTGCTACTGCTACTGCCTCTTTTGCTTCCCACTCGGTTAACCTCCTGCGATGCAATGAATCTTATAAGAAAAAAGCTGACCAATCTACCACTAGAAAACGATATTTCAAATTTATTACTATTACTTTTAATTTCTTTAATTTCATGAAATTCAAACTAATTAAGGTAACATTTTTTTTTATTAGTTTAAATCAGCCGAATAAAGCCAATCACATTAAGTGAGATAATTAATTTTCTAGCCGAGAAGAGCAAAGAACATACATCAGTATAAAGTCCACGGAAAAATTAGTGAATTAATTATTTCATGGAATCTCCTCATAATCCCAACACAATTTTTGTGACAGAAAAAATCAAACATAGACGAGACAACCAACCATGTACATTATTCCTTCTTATTTTGGACAGAAGTGGCTAACTCAATAGTCAACTACTAGTACTTAACATGGCAGAATCTCAGTCGAACTTCTAATTCCTTGAACACATATTTATTTATTTATTTCCATAATAATATATATACACGGACCTCGTCGTCTATTAGTAGTAGTTACAAAAGTGGCTAGTCTAATTAACTTTTTAAAACACAGAAACAATTTAGGTTTACCTTGTCAGATTTAGGAATCGGGTTCGGATTAAGCCCGCCCGATTGTTTCGTGGTGTTCAGATCCAGCTCAAGCCCAGGCCCAAGTCCACCTCTCTCCTTCAACAACTTTCCAAGCTTAACGCATTTTTTGGCAGCGAACTCTTTCAACACATCTGCTCAATTCAATCCATCAACCATTAACAAATTAATAATTACTACTACATCAGTTAGAATTTAAAAATAGTAGTTAATTAAATTTAATTGAATCTGTGTTTGTGTAATCCATCTACCTTGGAAGCTGACAAGTCGGTAGACATGGCCAATGAGGAGGGTGTCGTCGGGGCGAAGGAGCTTGAGGTTTTTCTGATGATGAGTCGTGGCGGAGGAGGAGGCGGTGGAGACGACAAGAGCGACGTAGTGGCCTGGATGGGAGTTCATGATCTCATTAGCGGTGACTGACCAGTAAATCCTCTCCACTTTCAGCTGCCCACCACCACCTGGATGTTGAATCACCACCGTTGCTGCTTCCGCAGCTTGGCAATTCCCCATTTTCAACCTCTAATAATTAATTTATTTTTTAATAGAATAATATTGCTGGAGATGAAAGAATAAAATTACTATGAGGAAGATCGATCATCAAGTATACTACTGGAAAAGAAGAGGAGATGCATTTAATTGATTAATAATAATAAAATAATAATTAATGGGTACAGATTTTGCAGAAGCTGACGCTAGTTTTTATTTATAATTCAGAAATGTACGTACGGCTAATTTTATATATAATTCAGAAAAGATGATGTGATTGAGAACGACAAAAGGAAAAAGAAAAAAAGAAATTAAAGAACGGAGGAGGAGGAGAGGAGGAGCAGTTTTCGGAGAGATGAGGTGTAATTAGGGTGGCAAAATGGACGGACGGACGTTTATGGAGCACGTTTATTTAGTCTCATTAAAAAACTGGACGGAGCATTCCCAACCCATTTAAAAAATGGACAGAGCAAACCCGTTCATCTAAAAAATGGACGGAGCAGACCGTCCATTTATTCCCATCAAATAACTTTTTTTTGAAAAATTATTTTTTTAAAAAAAAAAATCATTTTTTCATAAAATTATAAAAAAAATCTATTTTTGAAAAATTATAAAAAAATTAAAAAATAATTATTTTTTTTTCAAAAAATATTAAATTAATTTTTTGAAAAATAAAATAAAATTAATAATAAACGGACGGACGGGAACTCGCCGGGTTTGTTTCGTCTGTCCATGTATATAGCTGGACGGGTCTGACTCGTCTAACTTATTAAATGGACAAAAAATATTGTTTATATCCCATCTAAACTTAGACGGACGGACGAACGTCCGTGGAGCGGTGTCCATATTGCCACCCCTAGGTGTAATAATGGTTGAGGAGAGGGCTGGTTGGGGTAGATTAATATATATAGTGGTATATTATGAATTTAATAATAAAAATATATATATAGTACTAATGATGTAGTAATAATTACTGGGAAGTAGGGTCGGAGTTAGAAAAAATAATCTGAGGAGGTCGAAATTAGATATGGAGGTAGATTAATTTTTTGTCACATGATACAACACGGATTTTTTTTTAGTATATTTCTATATTTATTTACGTTCTAATATAAAAATAGACAAACA
The DNA here is from genome assembly GCA_002752925.1 of Viola pubescens var. scabriuscula. Taxonomy (NCBI): domain Eukaryota; kingdom Viridiplantae; phylum Streptophyta; class Magnoliopsida; order Malpighiales; family Violaceae; genus Viola; species Viola pubescens. Next base: position 1,157 of record NBIL01127166.1, on the reverse strand, counting down.
TAAAATATTTAGGAACCATCTTAGAAAATTATAAAAGCTAATAAGTTATATTTATAAATTTTTGATTTATTTTTCACTAATATTAAGAAATAAACTTTAATTTCAAATCATTTTTAAAGTCCTACTAAATTTTCGAGGTGAAATATATAATTTTTGGATGAGTAAAAATATGATTAATTAAAAAAATTAAATAATTAAGGGCTGATAAACCTGTTATGAGTATACTTTTAATATAAAAATTAATATAATCTAATAAATTACCAAATTTTAATTTTAATTTTTTTCTACCACTATTTTATCACTAATAAAACAAAGCATTGCAGGCGTGCGGGGAGCAGTAGTTATGAGTTATGATAAAGAGCAGGGTTAATGTAAGGAAAAGGATACGTGTTAGATTGGATCTGCAAAACCACCTGGCTGACCTTCGTAAGCTGCTGCTCATTATAATCGATAATAACAATAAATAAAAAATATTAAAGTGAAAATATTATCTGACTTCCACATTACGTGTAGGAAAAGGTGTGAGATGAGAGAGTGGAGTAAATAAATGTGAATATTCATTAATTCCTTCTTCTTTTTCTTTGAGCAAAATTAATTCTCCTTTTCATGATATCCAATTTCAGAATACATAAATATTATTAGTATATGGATTTTTTAAAATCTAATTTTTTTTCATCAACGAGAGGTTTTCTTCTTAAAGACGAGACCCTACTAACTACTAGTATATTTATCACAAACAAAACAACCGATAAATTACATACCCGTTTTAATAAATAGTGCACTTTATAAAGCACAGGTAATTGCAATCCATATCCATTATCAACGTAACACGGATTATTTTGCAAAGCAAAACAATGTATGGCATCAAAATGTTGGTTCTCGACTCAGTCCTCTCAATCTTCTTCTCCTTTCTTGCTCTCAAGTTCTTGCTCACGAAAAGAAACAAGCCCAAGAACCTTCCTCCAAGCCCATGGTCTTTTTCAATCATGGGCCATCTCCATCTCCTGAAGCAGCCCATCCACCGAACTTTTTACTCCCTCTCGCAACAATACGGCCGAATCATGTCTCTCCGTTTCGCGTCCCGCCCCGTCGTCCTCGTCTCCTCAGCGTGCTTCAGCAAAAACGACATCATCTTCGCCAACCGCCCTTCTTCCCTC
>NBIL01127025.1:0-10468 GCA_002752925.1 Viola pubescens var. scabriuscula | reverse complement strand
AAGAAGGACCCGACCTTAATCAAGGACACAAATTGACCTCTCTTGATCAAGATAAATCTTGTCTTGACCAATCCTTCACCGATGGTAAAACTCATGGAGCAGATGGCAGATTGAGACGCCGACAGTTGATTTGATCATGCCTTAACGACGAAACGTTGATCACGGGCTAATTGAGACGTGTCCTACTAATTTGTTTCCTTTTATTCTTTTGTGAGGAAGAGAGTTTTTGATATACTTTAAGATACAATCTTTCAGCTTTAAATCCGAGATCACCTTAGCTAAATTCTAGGAAGAGAGGACTATTTATACTCTTCCTAGGGTTTTGAGAAGGAGGATCGATCAATCGGAGACTCTTTAGTTTTATCATTTTATTCTCTATTTCTAGTTTCACATACTTTGCTCATCCTGTGACGGAGGATTTTTCATCATTTTAATAAAGGATTTGTTTTGCTTTCTTTTGTATATGAGTGGCTGAGTTTTCCCATTCTTGGTAGAGGCACTTAAGCTTGAGTTTTGAGTTTTACATGAGACCAAATCGGTTTTAATAAATCTTTAAATCCGCATTTGATTGATTTCGTGCTTAATCCTAAAGCATTTTCTGATTAGTTTTGGATTTGGACAGTCTAGAATTTCTTGGTCTTTGCTACTGTCATTTCCCTTGGTTGTGGATTATCAGCCAAGGGGATCGAAGTAGACTCCTACGTAATTATAGGTGATTGTGAAATGGTAGGGAAAAAGGTCAATCAGAACCAAACCCGACTGACGCTCGTAGAAACTAGTTTGGAGTTGTCTTCCCCTATTCGATTATCTGTCAGTCCCGTAAACCCTTTAACCAGCAAGGTGTTGGACTGGTAAGGCATCACTGGTAACCCTTAAACCTTTGCGCATTTGCCCTGGGGTGATGTTGATAAAGGTGGGAAGATAGGAGTTAGGAGGTCTCTTGATTCTATAGCAACTCTGTAGTTTAAAGATGAACATCTCTGCGTCAATGATTATGTCTCATAACTCTTAGCTGTCAAGCCTCTACCAGGAATCCGTCTCATATATGTTTTATCATCTCATATACTCACCGCCTTGATCAAGCATACTTTCGTTCTTGACCAAGGCTAATTTACTGCTTTAGTTATTTTCTTGCATATTGTTTTCCAAACAAACCCCTTTTTTTTCACATAAGTGTTTCTCTAACTAATTTCAAGCTCTTGTGAAGATTAGTACCATTTCCTTCCTATGGATCGAACCTTCTGCCACTAGCTACATTCATTTGTTTCTAGTAGTAAATTGTAATAAATTTTATATTTGACAACCGAGGAATTTAACGACACTCATAGGTCGCGTCAGTGTCCAATTAGCTACCTTAGACGAGTCCCTTTATGCTTGAGATGGGTGACTTCCAGCAATAGCAAATAGCTTGGAGAGTGTTTTTCTACATAATCACATATGGAGTATTTGACTAGAAAGAAATCAAGTGGTGTTCCACGGTAAAGGTTTTGATCGCAATCATGTCTTTAACTTAATTTTTGCTAGGTCAGTTGTGTGGATTAAAGCTTTGTATTTTAGATTTTCCTATTCTTTGCATGATGTCTTGGCTTTATCTAAAGGCTTGAAAGTCTGGTCGAACTGAACTAAGCTATTTTCGAGGCTTTATTTCAGCTAGAGATTGGTTTGTAATCTTTTAGGATTTGTCCATTGTGGTTGGTCTTACTATTTCTTTAGGAGCACATGTCTTGAGTGTCTTTTTTTTAATACTATCTTCGGCTTATAAAAAAAAGGATAATGATATTTTTGGTACCTGCACTCGCTTAAATGTATTGATTTGGTGCCTCATCTCATTTTTTGCCTCATTTGATACCTCCACTCGAATGATCGTTCCCATTTGGTCCCTCAAACTGACGTCGTTCAACGCATTCCGTTGAGTGTCTGATGTGGCATAACACGTCAGATGCCACGTGTAATTTTGATGACTTGTCATGCCACATCAGCTCATCTTCTTCCTCTAGAAAAATGAAATTAATTTCTCCTACACTCCTACACTCCTGCACTACACAACTTTTACCATGGATATTTTCACCACACACTATTTTCCCTTCCTCATCCTTTCCTTCCCACTTCCAAATTGCATGCTATCATCACCACACCGAAGTAGTGGAAGAGAGGAAGTGGAGATGGTGAGGAATCTGGCGATGGTAAGCTAGATCTGGCCGTGTCGACCGAGATTGTGGTAGATCCGGCTAGGTTTGTTGATAAAAATGATGATGGATCATACGATGGTCGGATCCAGCGAGGGTCAGATCCGACGATGGAGGATAGGAAGCAGTGATGGCTGGTGGAGGATAGGGTGGTGTGGCAGATGATGGATGCCAAACATAGTGCTAAACCCCACTAGGAGTTCTTGTTCTGTTCCGCCAGCGCTTTCAGTAAAGGCTTGGCGAGCACAAGAATCAGTTGTTGCTGCTGTTGGTCGCCGTCGTAGAGCTTGGAGGCGAGAACAACGGTGGTTTGAACACAAGCATCCCGAGGATGGGGCAGAGGCCAATGCATGCAAAAAGGATGAGGTCGCTGATGTGGCATCAAGAGGAAGAAGATGAGTTGACGTGGCATGACACATCATCAATATTACACGTGGCATCTGACGTGTCATGCCACGTCGGACACTTAACGGAATGCGTTGGACGACGTCAATACGAGGGACCAAATGGGAACAATCATTCGAGTGGAAGTATCAAATGAGGCCGAAAATAAAATGAGGGATCAAATTAATACACTTAAGCGGGTGCAAGTACCAAAAATATCATTATAAAAAAAAATGACACAATTAGTGTTAACAATTTTGGTAGTATAATATAAAAGAAACTTATATATTTATTCCAATATTCGGTATTTACCCAAATGACAAAACCGAACAACCGTATCCTCCACATTAGTGTAATTTTTCGGTACAAAATTTCAGTGTATACACTTCTGCCCTAGTGCCCTGTCTTGTCGTTTGGCTCGTAGAAATCACCTACTTGTGTTTGCTTGTGTTTCCACCGGATTTCACTAGTGCGATCAACTACCATTGGCCAAAATCACCTGCTTCTTGCAAGTGCCAACGATTCTCCTTCTTCTTACAAGTCACAAAAGCCCGCTCCTGGGGGGCTCACCAAATCACCTTTACAAATGCCATTATTAACGAAATTGCCATTTTGTTACGCCATCTGATCTGGCTCCTTAGTCCTTCCTTCTTACTCTCTTCGGTGTCCATTTACTATTATTGGGTTAAAAAAAAATGCAAAGGAAAAAGAAAATGTCTTGACAAAATTTTCTCGCACTTTCCCTCTCGTCTGTCTTCTCAGCCCAACTTTCCCGGAAAAATTCCAACTCAGGTCAGTAAAGTAAAGAAAAACGAAAGAAGCTCCCTCTTCTCTTTGCTTTCCTTCCCCAAAAGAATGGATTTTTGTGTGTTATTTGTAAAGTTCAGCTCTTTCTCATGGTTTTATTATTTTTTTCTTCTTTCCCAGACAGAAGAGATTATGTATAACACAGGAGAGGATTGGTACTACAAGCTGTCGAGGAAAGAGCTTCAAAGTTGGTGCAAGAAATGTGGTTTGCCTGCGAGAAAATCCACAGCTGAAATGGCGGAATCGCTCCGCTCTTACTTTCTGGTATTCTTCATTGTTACATTTAAAATCATTTATCACTATTGCTCATATGGATACTTAACTATTAAGTCAGGGATTTTACTTCAAGGAGTTTTTGATTGGTTGCTGTGGGGCTTCAATACTTTTCGTGTTTGATACCCTAAACTAGGAAAATGATGAATTAGTGAGTGGTACTTTCAATATATCCATTGATATGTTTGTATGTTCAGCTGTGGTTAAAGAAATATTCGTGTTAATTCTGTTTAATGCCATTTTCTGGGTAATTAAAATGCTAAGTTTGTGAACAAACTAAACAAAGTTCTTATACAAAAAACATATCTTGTAAGTGGCTGATGGCATTTTTGATAGACTTTGTGATATTTATATGTTGGGTTTATAACGTAATTTGTATAATTTGTGTGTCCATAGTCAAGTATATTTCTCGTTTTATAAAATCTAAATGGTTGTTGTACTAATATGCTGTGGGTGTAATCTTTGTGCTAAATTTGTCAGAAATTTGAGAAGCTGAGTGGTATAAGTTTTAAGCTTTTATTTTTTGATTGTTTTGGATTTTGATGATGATATTTGGACTATTAATGTAACTACAACATGAGTCTTCCATAAGAAGGATAAGATGAGAATGTATGAGGGGCTTGTATAAGGCTTTCTTGAATGGTTTAACCAATGTAAGTCAAGTCTGCCAGTATCTTGTCGGGCCTGGAATGAACAAGCTGGCAGATCCCAATAGTGTACAATTGAAATAGTAGGTAACTCATCAGCTTTCTTTTCATATGGCTCGGATAAAAGTGGAGAAGGAGGAACTATAATAGATCCAAACCTTCAAGTTGTTGGAAAGTATCCTGTATGAAGTTAAAACAAGTGGTGCCATTTTCCAAAAGTGTGTGATTCTTAATTTTCGCATATTAGCACAATGGAAACCAGCCGATCCTGTTGTTATTGCCATGTAAGACATGTCAATACTTCAAATCACTTGTTCATCCTGTTCTCATTGTTTGTGCTTGAGTGGCGATGCCAATAATAAAACCAAAAAGGCAGGGCTCAAATCATTTCTGTAGAATTTGATTGCTTACGAGAGTATTCTCCTTTTCTGTAACTTTTCCTACACAGCACACACAATGTTTATATTTTCAGTTTTAGGCTCAATGTTTTTTATTGTCTGACATATTTGCAGAGGAGGAATTTAAGTTTTCTATCCTCAGGCAAAGGCTTGAACCAGGAGGCTTCATGCCCTGCATCTTTGGTGTTGTCACCATTGCATGCTGAAGTTCCAGAAAAAGTGATAGGAAGCACTATGACAGGTTTGAATGACTGAATTTTTTAAACTTGAAATTAGCAGCTCAATTTATATTTTCTACAAAGTTGTCATCAAACAGGATTTGTGTGTTTCTCTTGCTTCTTAAAGAGCAATGCTGATCAATTCTTCTGTTGTAGATACCTTTGGACTAAGATCATGTACCAGAGAAGAGGTTAGGAAAGGGGATAGAAATCTGACGTCCAATGTATTACAAAGTCACGCAGGAAGTAAAGCTTATGATAAGGTTTGTTTCTTGACAATGACATCATAGTGTATGTAGAGTGTTCATTCACCCAAAAAACAGCTACATAGTCCTTACATGATGCAGCTCACTCTGTTTTCATTATTTTGTGATGGGTCTGAAAACCTGCATGCGTTTATCTCTATTTTCCATCTAGAATCAAAGGCCAAATGAAGTGAATGCTCCTTTCTTCACCCTTTTGTGGGTAATATAATTTAAACTTTGATGATGCGGTGTAAAGAAATGGAGACAGCTAGGTGCTGTATTTGAATACATGCAATGAAATTGGTAGAAGCTGGAAGCTTCTGGTGTCTGCCACACCTGTTCCTGAAAGGTGAAGTAACCTCTTTTCCTATGTCAATGCAGGAACAATTTAGTGGCTTAGTTGGTGTTTTCCAAGAGGGATCACAGTTCCAGCCTCTTTCCCATTGTGCTGGAAGTCGTGTAAACAACAAGGAGCCTTCAGTAAGCTCTGGTGGCAGGATGGAGGACACACCCGATTTGCACAACAGAGAGATGAATGCCATTGAAGTCACTAAAGGAAATGCCACACCTTGTGCTAAAACTTCTACAGAAGTTCCCTCTTTTGAGTTTTATGTACACTCAGAAGAGGGAATCAGACTTTGTGTCGATTTGAATTCTAGCCCACTAGAATGGACTAAGAAATATAGAAACCAGGTTTTTACTTGTGAGAATATTAGGAAGTCTCAAAGTTTTCACCAAGAGCTTGGGCTCATTGGAGAGACTGACAAACAAATGAAAAGTCCCTTTATTCGGAGTACAGATCCTGGGAAAATCAAGGATGACCATTTAGAAACTGAACAATCTCCAAGCTTGATCATGGAAAAAAATATTGATAGAAAGGTATCTTGTCAAGAAACTGGTGATAGATCTTTAATGTCCTCGTCAATGATACCATGCAGTATTGGTGCTGATGAATCAGAGTGCTTGCAAGAAGATCAAGGAAAGATTGATTCTGATGTGACAAAGCAGATACTTTCTAATACTGACTCTTACTCCAGAAAGAGCTGTGCTGCTCCCCTTGATTCAAGCATTGCTGTTTCTCCAATAGAAAAGACAGCTTGTAATTTTGCTGCACACTCCATATCTGATGGTTCATCAGATCTTGCAGCTTTGGAGCTTCAAAATTCTAAACTTGATGATGAAATTTTTGAAAACTCAACCCTCCACGATAGTTGTAATGTTGAGAATACAAGTACTGCATTTCCTGGATGCGTGGCAAGTTGTTCAGCGGAGATGCAGCTATCAGAAGCTGGAAACTGCCTCAAACATTCATCATGTTTACCTCTCAAAGATTGTATAAACTTCGATCTGCATGGTTCAAAATCCAATAAGGGAACCGAGTATGACGCATTGGTCGATTCAAGTGAGAACGACCAATGTGGAAGCCATTTGTCCATATTTTCTGAAGAGCAGGTATTACCTTTTCTATTATACATTCCAGGAAAATGTTGCTGTTACCTTGCCTTTGTCATGATGCTTTAGTCCTTAATGTTGGTAGATTTGCAAATGCTTTAGCATGGGGTTGCATCCAGTGTTCTAAAGTCTTTGCTTGTACCATGTGTTTCCTTTTACACAATAAATACAGTTTCAGTTGTTTGGAATAACTTTATGTACACATTGGAGATGAAGAATATTGTGGTTGTGTGTTATAGTTGAAATGTTAATAACTTAAAATACCAGTGATTGTCTGTTTGTGGCAAAGTACCAGCAAGAATTCGGGTTCGAGTCCCACCTCTGCCTTTACAAGAAAAGAACTAAAATGCTGTTATCTTGTAGGACACTAACTCTTATTCCACAGTGAATTGTCTTGGGTTATTTGGATTACTGGGGAAACCAGACTGACTGGATTAAATGGTTTTGTAACACCTTCTGTTTTCAATATTACCTTTCTGGGAGAGTAACACTTTTAAGCAGCGTGATAACCAATTTCGTCATGCAGAAACACCATAAAAGTTTTTTGTTCCCTGTATTAAAGGAAAAAGATAAATCTGCTGATTCAACTAGCTAAACTTTTTTCACAAGATATCTGTATGCATACTGTTACTTGATCTTCTGGATTGTGACGTTATTTTATCTTTGCAGGAATGGAGCAATGTTGTTAATGGCAGGGAGAGTTCAGTGTAATTTCTTGTCTTAATAAGAGTTGTCTTACTTTTTTTGGGTTCAAACTGTGGAATCTTATATTGCTGCTTTGTCTTTCAGATGCTCGCAAGTTGACAGCTTGAACTTTGGTAATGTAGAATGCAATGAAGAATTACACAGAAAGAGGGTACGTACAGACAATGAGGACCACAATGGCTGTGTTAAACGTGATGCAAAACTTTTAAGAAGCATGAAGCATTCTGCTGGAGATATCACCCCCAGGAGATCCATGAGGCTAGTATATAAGGTTCTCTTTATGACTTGCACTTTTTAATAGCAACTGGATGCCTTGTCAAGATTGATTCTTTTATGCTTCTTTTAATTGTGGTTTTTAGCATCTTTACATGTTTTGGTGTCCTTCTGGCATTTCTCCCTTCCTTTTCTAAGTGTTAAGGCTCTTGAATTTCTTGAGATGTTTTCGTATGTCTTTCACTGTTGAACTCAGGGCTTTGTATGTATGTGTTTTCTGCTCGCCACTTCTTAGGAAGGTTGAGCTTCTTGCTTATAGTAAGAAAAAGAAAAAGAAAAAGAAAAAGAAAAAGATGCAAACTAGAAACCACCAAAAGTAGAATTTGGCTATAAAAGTTCCATATTGTGATGCATAAAAAAGAATTAAAAAATCAAATAAAAATATGTACACTTGCGTTGCAGTTGTGTGCCTAAACTACTTTTCATTAGAATTGCTAATCCATGCCATTATTGACCTCAGCTGTGCTAGTCTTTGTGTCGTATGCTTTATCTTCTTAATGATGACAATCTCTCCATGTATTAATGACTCTCTTTAATTTTCTATTCACTGCAGTGAATTCATGTCGCACATATTGGCTGCATGCAAGAATTATTTGATTGACCATTTTCATTTTGCCCCCACGTGAGGTACAGTTTTTGGTAAGTCTAATAAAATCTACTAGTTCACTGCTTTACTTTCTGAGCAACACTTAAATCGTCATTTCCAAGCCATTCGCGGCTAAGGCTGATTCATCGAAAGCTAAAACACTGGTGTTGTTTTGACTATATCCGCTTACTGATGGTGTTATTGGTTTTGCAGGTTCTACATTCTTTGGAACACAGTGCGCTCATAGCGGAAAACTACTAGGTTTCCCTGAGCTGTTCGACACCTTACAATAGTTATTCTGTCATAAGTAGTGCCCATAAAGCGCGTTGTAAATAACAGGTTAGTTGTATGTCAATTTTGTGTGTTGTACTTTTGTAAAACCATACCGGTAGAGCCATCCGTTTTGAGGCTGAGAGTGCTCGAGCGGGAACGGTCTCATGCTCGAAAAGGGCAGAGAGGACACTTGGCGAGACCCAAAGAAACAATCATCGGACTTGTATGTTCATCTTGATTCTGGCCATATCCAATTCTTCTGTGAATTTTAAAAGAAAATTATTCTTTACATTTTCCTTGATTCTCTCTATTCTGCAAAACTCAGGGGATTGAAGTGGAAAACAGTGACTTTAAAAAGTAAGTTTGTTGAAAGTTGCTAGTTGAGATTGAAGTGGAAAATGATATTAAGTGCAAAAGGATGTTTATGAGTGTCGTTTTTTAGAGTTACTTTTTTTTTTTTTGATTGAAGACAAATATCGTTTTTAGAGTTACTAAGATTGGTTTTCAGTTTGAACCAAATGAGTGGGCATTGCATGGGAACTTCGACACTCGGAAGAGCTCTCAATTTTTACTCCATCATGACTAAATTATAACCTAATTTTTGGTTTAGCACAACACTTGCGGCAACTAAATATGGTAAGTCTAACTTTTGGTTTGACGAAAGACCTGCTGCAAGGCAATTGATGTTGTATTTTGTAGGTTATATTTGATTTTGGGTATTGGAACTATAATTAACAATATAATCTATTTTTTTTTAAAAGAAAGAAAGAAAGATTTGGGGCAACAATTAAAATAAGAGCAAAAGCTAAGAAACAAATTAAGTTAAAATGGAATTCGGGAAAGAAACACATGTATTATCTTTTAAGAGATTTAAATTGCTTCATAAGATGCGGTAATGAAATAAAAATAAAATGAATTGAGCTGAGAAACTAAATTAGCCAAACCATCTACTACTGAGTTAACTTCACGATACGTGTATCACTCTAATTCTAATTTCCCAATAGAAATATAAATTTAAAAGATAGTCGGATAGAATCTATAGTCTATAGATCTGAGGGACAAAAAGAGCTGGAAGTCACTTAGACTATATTATCCACTTAGAGCACAATACCACGCCAACCACACGTGACCACGCTTCTTGCAACCTCAAATATACAAACCATAGCTCCGCTTTAAAAGCGTTGCACACTCCTAGAGCAACAGCAAAACCTTCCAACCACCGCCCACTGTTGACCCGGATTACACCACCCGCTGTGGCCTGCATCGAACTCCGACAAAAGGCGTCGTCAGTGTTAATTTTATTTGTACAACTTTTTCAACAAAATAAAACTGAAAAAAAAAATTCTTTCTTTTAAAATGTTAAATGGTATTTTCATGTAATTCATTAGTGGTGGTAGCACTTGAATAATATAATGCTTCATTTAATTAAGTTATATTTATCTGTTTCAGAAAAAATATTTATATATCAAAATAAAGTTAAAATAATTGCATGAACTAATTTAAATGATGTATTTATTAAAAGTACGAAAGAATATGTGAAATTTTTTAACTCACTATTTTACCTTTAATAAAAAGAATATTTTAGTCTAATTTATTTTTCTTTTAAACATAATAATGAATGTGTGAAACTTTTAAACTTACTGTTATACCCTTAATGAAAATGATATTTTGTAAGTCTTTTCATAAGTTTTTTTCATTCCTCGGTTAATTTATCATCTGTGCATTTATTTTCTTCTTAGTGTTTTTTAAATTTTGGTTTGCCTCTATCTGTTTATCTTCGTTATCCTCTTTAATTGTTTTTACATTATGAATCCACATCCAGTTTTCAAGGTAGTATCCGAAATTCAATATCTTAGCAGCAACAGAAACCTAGAACGTACCGATCTCTTTTCCTTTCTGTTATTTATGCAAAACCCATTTGTGCACTATGCACATCTCATCCTATCGGGCCTTTGTTTCTTCTCCTTATTTCTTTTATTCCCTCGTTTCCTCCTCAAGAGATTAGACTACTACCTAGGAAT
>NBIL01127013.1:0-13390 GCA_002752925.1 Viola pubescens var. scabriuscula | reverse complement strand
GACCTCGGCTACACCCGCCGATTCCCTCTCCTTGATTTCAACAGGTACGTCTTCCTGTATTTGTTCTTGTATTTTTTCTTTTTTTTGGATTCTTACTACCTAATTTGATACGCATCCAATTCAATGCATAAACCCTAATTAAACACATTGAAATTATTCGTTGATGAAAGTATTGTTTAATTTCATATAGATTCTTGTGATAATGGAGATTGAGGCTGTACCAAACACTGATGGCCAAGGTATTCAAGTTGCAGCTGCTGAAATCTTAATTTCGGTATACCGAAATACCATAGTTCGGTACGGTATGGTATTTTTTTTTGACATTCGGTATACCGAATACCGAAATAATTCGGACGGTATCTACCGATACCGACCGATGGCCACCCCGAGTGTATGCAGTTCTGTTCAGTTTGGTTTTTATAAAACGACGACGACATAACCGTTGCTAGGCCCTCGTGAGAAAGATTTTACTAGTGTGGAAATGGTTGAAGCCCTCCTCAACAAAACCAATAACAACCTCGCTACTGATGATTATGAAATTATTAAGGATCTTATAAAGAGTAAAACTATCGTTTCAAGAATAGAACTTCAACAACTATTCCTCGACAATATTAATGATCATAATATTGAAGCTGTTGATTTCTGTTGGGAGAGTTGCGTCGTCATTCCTTGCCTCAGTCATTGGCTGGCTGCCAATGCTATTGGCCCTTGTGTATAGAATCTTCCATCTGTATAATTACTTTGTATGCGCGATGTTTTAAGCATGTGCAAGAAACCAGAGGTACACAGTGCTTTCTTTTTTTTTAAATATCTAAATATTTCGTTAGAAACTCTTCAATAAATTAATTTCTCCCTGTTTATTACGGTTTCTATAGTTAAAACTTGACATGCTACGTCCTATTTCATGTTAGGTGACTTTTAAAAAGGAATTTCAAAGTTGATTTGTGCTAACCCTTCTACTCAATTTCACATTAATCTTGAAGGAAACTTGAAGCAATCCATTAATTAGACTATGCTGAGGGAAGTTATATTAAAAATAGCATGGAGCTATGAACGGATTTGAAAGCGATACATCTATTACTCTCGAGGATTATCGAGAATAACAATCGTATCACTTTCAAATCCATCCGTGGCCACTCCAAAGGCGGATGAAATAACCAAAGACACCTTTACTGAGATGTGTTCACGTTTTGCATCAATAAATAACAAAAACAAAATAGATAGTGAACAGAGTAGTCCAAACACTCCAGAAGGAATCTGAACAAAAATTGATCTCAAAGGACGAAACATGATTGTTATGTATATGGAGTAGCTTATTTTCTACCTCATTGCAACAAAGAGGTCTCTTTGGGACACTCTGTCATCATTGTAATAGAAACATTAACAAATCGACACAACAGAAACCTACAAGCAATTATTGCCAATCCAAGTCGCCCCACAAAAAAATTGAAAGAAACCGGATGGAACTAGTTGACGACGTCTAGTACCAGCTTGCGAGACTTGAGAACTGACCACTTCAAACGCCGGTAGTAAGCTGCTTGAAGCAGCGCCAGTGAGAGTACAAAGATCCACTTGAAACCCATCTGCATTAGAAGGCACACAAGTTCAGGCTATGATAATTTTAGAATGAAAACAGACTGTGAAAACATTATTTCAATCCAAGATACCAGTTTCCTCTCTTCCATCTCTGGTTCCGCAGCCCATGATAAAAATGAAACAACATCTTTTCCCATCTGCACAATTAAAAATGTTGAAGACTATGAGCTTCACCTCAAAGAGGGAAAATGCATCACAAATGTTACATCTTCCAACACAAAGCAAAAAATTAGACAGAAAACCAACCTGAGCTTCCGTGGCAGGGGTACCATCTTCATACTCCATAGCACCATCAATAAGCATTTTAGGCATGGCAATAGCCCCACCAGGGAAGTAAGGATTATAGTGCAAACCCTCACGGATCTACAATACCATTTTGAAAATGGATTCAACATTAGAAAGAGAAAAAAAACAGGCATACACAAAAGGCAAAACCTGACCATTCAATAAATAACTAGCAAACTTTTGCAGATGCTTATATGCAATCAGCTATACTTCAAAAAGAGAGGAGCTTTCCACTTTTTTCAAACAAATCAAAACAGTGTCTTCTCAACAAAAATTGTCAATGTACAAACTATCCACACTAAAATTTACCAAACAGGAATTTCCATTTAATATCATGATAGAAAACAGGTAGGAAATCAAGGTCTGTACTTTCATTATGGATAAAAAGTTAGTTATGTGACGCATACAAAAGTTTAAAAAGACTGAGTCAGAAAGAAATTACCGAAACACCAGCTGGAGGATCACGATACCCAGTTAAAAGAGCAAACACATAGTTCTGACCATTGTGACGGGCCTGAAAAAGAAAGACGTAAGATTACTATCTACAATAAACCCAAAGCACCTTCAGAAAAGAGTTTTAAAAATCAGAAGTAAGGAATTACTTTTGTAATAAGACTTAAATCTGGAGGATAGGCACCTCCATTAGCAAATCTTGCAGCTTGTTCATTTGGATATGGCTGAGGAAAACGATCACTGAGTTTACCAGGACGGGTGAACATTTCACCCTCATCATTAGGGCCATCGGTCACCTCAATTTCTGCTGCCATAGCCTTTGTCTCCTCTTCAGTATATGCAACACCTACCAAATCACGGTATGATATCAAAGACATAGAGTGGCAAGATGCACATACTTGTTGGTAAACCTGGTGACCACGGCGAATCCTGCACAAGAAATTTAGCCACTCAACCACACAATAAACTTAGCTTATTAGGAAAACAATAAAATGTCCATGACCCTATGGACAATTAGGTCTATGATTATGCAAAATGCATAATGAAGTTCTAGAGAGAATTGGCATTTGGTGTGCCATTACTAGTCAAAAAAGTTATAAGCTTATTCTAACTTCTCGGTCAAGTGGAACAGTAAGTTTGAGCCAAAATTGCGTAAGGATTGAAAACAGTACTCACGAAGCATGGTCATAAGAGCTCAGAATCCCTTCATGAGGCCAAGGATAGCTTGGACACGCTAGGCCATGTTCAGCCTCATCAGCAGATGCTACTGATGCGAAACTCAGAAAACCTGAAAGTCCTGCTCCGAGGAGAGCAAATGCTCTTAGGGACTTCATGCCAGAATCATCATTACCCTTCTTTGACGTGAAATAGGATAATGGTGAGACCTGCAGAATATGTCATTATTAGGAAGAGAGATACCACAGTTGCAAACTAAGAAGATGAAGTACAATGCAGAAGAAGAACAATGACAGCTAAAGTCAAGATCATCCTAGAAACAGTTTATGTAATAGGTTTATCTGTATCGTGCAGAATAGCAGAGCATAACATCAAAAAAATTAACATATTGAGTGAATTCCAGTTAAGACACAGATGCAGGTTAAGGGACACATCTAGCATGATTTCGCACATTCTCTGAACACATGATATTAAACTAAAGGACCACATAAAACCAGTTTCAGAATGAAAGAGTGGAAAAAGAATAAATACAGCAGAGCTTGATTGCAGTTTCCTCCTCAGAAGCTGGTGGATAATTCCTCCTCCAGCCATTTCAGTGAGTATACCTGTTACCACATGATGAGAAAAAACATAAATGATACAAACAAACACAGAGAAAGGTACACAAGCACGTTGATGACTTGAAAAACTTAAAACACTGAATCTATTAAACTCCCATTGAATTAAGTTTCAGGATAAATTTGCCAATGTATCCTTTTTTTTCACACGGGAGATGCCAACAAACATTTTAACATCTAGATACTTTAAGTTCGCATAACACGATTCCCCATAGAAAAAGCTTTGTGAAGTCCAACATTAAAACCCAAAATAAAAATTATTCACTGAAGTCTTACACTTTATTCGAGGACATTCTGGGATCAATCCTTAAAATAAAACTCAACTTTGATTCGTTGAAACCCACAGTCGAAACTCCCACTAAAAACTACAATCAGTACACCAATAACTAGAATCTAGAAATAGCAAAATCCTCAACATAATTCCGATTCAATTAACCACAAGCTAAATGGTAGAATTAATTATCATAAAAATCACACTGCAAACAGAAAAAAAGAGAAAATCCAAAATCCATCCTAATTAGTAAAACTTATAAAGATGACAACTTTTACCCAAAACTACAAAAACCCACAAAACCGAACCCAACAACAACCAAAATTAGCCCAACAGGGCCCGCACAAACCAGAATAAACATCATTAGCACAAAAAATAAACAACCTCAGCAACAAGAAGAAAGAGATTCACTTCAGATAATAATCGGATGATTGATTACCTAATACAATACCGAAAAGGGTCCAAATATCCGATACGCTGATTGTCAGCTAGACTAACATGGGAAGTGCGGGATGTGCAAAGAACAAAAACAAACCCTAAGAAGTGGATACAGATCTAGAAATGGAGGGAGTGAGGAGATGAGATTGAAGAGATGACTTACGTGATGAGATGAGAGTGCGGAGAGGAAGTGGTCAAGGGACGGAAGGTGAGGTGAGAGAGATCCAAGCGGAGGAGAACAGCACAACAACAAAGCTTAACGAGCTCGACGCAAAAATAAATAACTGGCTGTGAAGTGGGAGACGCAAATGATCTAACTACAAACCAAAAGGGAAACCAAACCATCTTGTGGTTTTCCACAATCCCACTTCTCCTTTTCTTTCTTGGGTCAAACTATCATGGGCTTAGAATTAGGCCCAATAATGATCTTTGGGTTTTTTATTCTTAGTCGGATATGGGCCCTTTTTGGTTGTAAAATGCTTCCTTTTCTAACCAAAAAAAATCAATTATATATAATATTAAATCTAGGTTAATACCTATTTTTCAAAGTTAAGGCTCTTTGATATGATTTGATTTATTTTTACTCAACTTAAAACGCTACGGTACAATTGTGTGATTTCTTTGGTATAAACCGCTACGGTACAATTGTGTGATTTCTTTGGTATAAACGCTGTGGTCCAATTATGGTGCAGCATTATTTGCTTGGTGTAAAACTTTAAACGATAACACGAAAATTAAAATATTCTAAATAAATTCTTCCTATTTAAATTTTAAAGTCTAAGAACAATTCGACTCAAAATTATAGTTGCTTCGTGATTTTAACTATAAAAAATATAAAAATATATGAGTAAGTATTAATAATAACATATTTTCAAAGTTATTTCATTTTGCAAATTGAAAAAAAAAAGTTATTCATTTTCTAAAATAATAAAACAAATGAACCGTATCTCTAATTTGCTGGTACCTAATGAAAAATAAAATTTACAATATCCCATAAAAGAGAGAAAAAAAACTGTGCCTGCCACCCCTAGATTGATGTTGCAGAATTTTAAAAAATAAAATTTGGCACAAAAGCTCATTCCTCTCTCGCTCTTAAAAAGGAAAACTGTTAACAGACGGTGGGAAAAACCATTGGCGCCCCACTCTTGAGTTCTTTTCTCCATCAGAAAAATGCGTCCAACCCATTTCCTTTCTTGATGTCTATAAAAATGGGTTCTCTTCGGTTTCTTGAATTTGGATTAGACAAACCAAGAAAACGAAATGGCAAGATTTGGACAGAGGAAGCATCATGTTTCTGCAATACTTTTGTTCTTTCTATTGTGTGGAGCTCTTTTAGGGGTTGGTTTATTATTTAAAGATTTCTTTTGGGTATCATCTTCTTCTCTACCTGGTGCTTATTCAACCAGGAAACTAGGGAATATTGTGGTATCCACCATACCTGGTGTATCCAAGTCTAATTTCTTGGTTGATTGCAAGGTTTGTTCTGTTCTTTTCTTTCTTCTGTTTTACCTCTTGGGTTGCAATTATATTGATCATTTTCTTTCTCTTATGGAGTATGTATGTGTTGTGTTTGTTTAAATGCTTGTTTGGTTGCTAAGGAGAAAGAATGAAATTAAATCTTTTGTTGGTTGCCTGTTTCACTTTATACTCAGCTTGATTCTTTTTTGAATTATTTGATTAAAGGATCAATTTCTATAAAAATTGTTGTTTGTCTTGTCATTTTGATGCTTATCCTTGGTAATTGAATGATGTATTAATGTTATCTTTCTCCTTTATAGAAATTAGGCAATGAAGGTAAGCAAGAGTGTGCTAAAAGATTCTTGCCAGAAACTTTTGCTGATTTACCAGCACCAGAGTTAAAATGGGAGCAGATGCCTTCAGCACCGGTGCCTCGCCTTGATGGCTATTCAGTACAGATCAAGAACCTTCTTTATGTACTTGCCGGATATGGCGATCTAAACCATGTAAGAATTAATGAATCATTTTCTAGAACCCTTCTCTTTTCGGAATTTATAAGAAAGCTGCTCAATACCATATTAGAACGCATCCATAAAAACTTTTTTGTTTGGAAATGGAACTGAATTTCTTATTTTAAATCAATGATTTAGGTGCACAATATCTTGTAGGTGCACACTCATATTGATGTATATGATTTTATCAAAAATAATTGGACGGAGAAGATCGATATCCCGAAAGACATGGCAAACTCACATTTGGGAGTGGCAACTGATGGAAGATACATATATGTCATCACAGGACAATATGGCCCCCGATGTAGAACTGCTATAACTACTGCATTTTCACTGGACACTGAGACGAAGAAATGGCATAGCCTTCCCCCTCTACCAGCTCCTAGGTATGTGATTTCAACCAGCACTGCATAAGTTGTCTCATATGTTGTATTTCTACTCCATCAAATTTTCAGTTTTGCTTCCCAAAGCATAAACTACTATGTGAAATTAAACATGTATTAAGCCACTAGCAGACATCAAAAAAGGTCGAAATTTGTGTAGACTCAAGTGATAGTTGATACACGGAAGTTTTCAGGTATGCTCCTGCAACTCAATTGTGGAGAGGCAGACTCCATGTAATGGGTGGAAGCAAAGAAAATCGTCACACCCCGGGAGTTGATCACTGGAGTATTGCAGTCAAGGATGGGAAAGCATTAGAGAAAGATTGGAGGACTGAAGTACCGATTCCCCGTGGAGGGCCTCATAGGTGTGTTGACTGTCCTTATTTATGCTTTCATATGCAATGGAAGAATATGTTGGTTCTTGCAAATTAGGTTGTCTAGTCATTCACATGTTTTTTGGAAGTGGGCAAGCAAACTTTAACATCGCCATGCCCTTTATTTTCACTTGTTTCTCTATGTACTCATGAAAATGTCTCTTCTGCCAGGGCTTGTGTTGCAGTTGGTGACCGTCTATTTGTGATAGGCGGTCAAGAGGGTGATTTTCAGCCAAAACCCGGGTCACCTATCTTCAAGTGCTCTAGAAGACATGAGGTATGTAGTATTTACAGATTTTTTCCTTCACCGAATCATGTAGATGTATTGGCTGTTAGTGGATTTTTGGTCGGTGGGTCACAAACTACACGAGTATGGCATAGAGCCCTAAAGTTCTGCCAACTGTTTCAGGTTGTGTATGGTGATGTTTATATGCTAGATAGTAAGATGAAGTGGCATGTTTTATCGGCAATGCCGAGAACCAACTCCCATATTGAATGCGCTTGGGTGATCGTCAATAATTCAATTATCATCAGCGGTGGAACATCGGAAAAGCACCCCGTGACCAATAGGATGTTGCTAGTTGGGGAGGTGTTCCAATTCCACCTTGACTCACTGGTATTTGCTTTTTTCCTTTCCCTGATGAACCCGAACCCTTAACCATGGACGAGAAGTTTGATATCAATGTGTTGTTTTGGACTTGCAGACGTGGTCAGTGATTGGAAGACTTCCCTTTCGCATAAAGACTACGCTTACCGGGTTTTGGGATGGATGGTTGTACTTTACATCTGGACAGCGGGACAGAGGACCGGATAATCCTCAACCAAGGAAAGTTATTGGAGAGTTGTGGAGAACCAAGCTGCATTTGTGATCGGATCAGCTAACATTAACACCATAGTGTCATTGTCTAGCGGAGTTTTTATTTATTTATTTTTTTTGGCAACTCAATTTTTGAAATAGGCTCAAGAGTTCCTCACCAAAATCCATATATTTGAAGTGCCCATCTGTGTAATTCTTCTATTGCAACTTCAAAATCTTGATGGTAATTAATGAGATTAAACTTAAGGTTCGAATATAGAACGTGTTTGCATTTCTCTTTTTTCATTTTTGTGTTGAAAGAACTTTTTTTTGAATAGCAGAACAGGAATTTGATTCGCAAGATCGAAAGCGAGAACATAAACAAAAGGGGATTTCACATTAAGAAACTATACAAATTACAGAAACCCCGTCTCCATTTACAAATCAACATTTCAACCAAAAGAAGAAAAAGATCGCCATCTGCATTGATAATGGCAGGTATCTGTAGGCCTCCATACAAAAGATGCTTGACCCTTCTCCTATTCGGTTTTTTTTCTTTCCTGGATGTTAGAAACATACACAGCAAGCGTCGACAAGGAAGCGAAAGACCTGCGCGAAAGAAAGAAGTCAAAACAAGGCTGGGATTAATCTGGGTTGATGAAACAGCCAACAAAATGGGAGTCCACAGCTTCCAATCACTAGAACACAAAAGTATAATGAGCCCTCTCCGAAAGCCCACTGGTAAGAAAATCTTAGTATTCCTTGGTTGCCATAAGCTGGCAGAACATGCCTGCAAAATGAAAGAAGCCGTATCAACAGAAGAAATGAAGTCCAACCATAAGTAATCAAGTTAGTCTCTGTTAGCCCAAAGTGGCTACTACTTTTGAACAACGATCCCAATGTAACCAGAACACACATCCTCTTAACTACATATCGGTAGCAAAGAAGCATCCATTTGAGAAACAGGAAGAAAACTGAACATGCAATAACCATGCAACTTGTGATACCCGCTTGTGGCATAGGAAAAGGAAAGAAAATAGACAAAAAAACTGTAAAATAACAACAATAAGTTATACAACTTGTCACACGGGAATATTCCAACAAGACAGGTTCTTCTTACAACTCTGTTTTTGGTTTTCATCTCTCGGTGATTTATTTGTGAATCTTTCTTTTTCATTGATTCATTTCTTAAATCATTTTCATGTTTTAAGATGGCAGGTAAAGGGTATCTTAGACATTACTTTTATGTGAAGGAATTGGTAATTATGAGCAGAAAAAGCATTCCTCCACACAAACTCAAGCTAAATGTAAAATAACAACAATAAGTTATACAACTTGTCACACGGAATATTCCAACAAGACAGGTTCTTCTTATAACTCTGTTTTCGGTTTTCACCTCTCGGTGATTTATTTGTGAATCTTTCTTTTTCATTGATTCATTTCTTAATCATTTTCATGTTTTAAGATGGCAGGTAAAGGGTATCTTAGGCATTACTTTTATGTGAAGGAATTGGTAATTATGAGAAGAAAAAACATTCCTCCACACAAACTCAAGCTAAATGTTAGATTTATCATAGCCTATGCTCCAAAGAAAAGTAATCACTACTAATTTTTGTAGAATCTATTCAACTAACCTGTGGTTTATATTCTTGAAGTGGAACCCACAGGCCCAATTACTGCAAAGTAGTGCCAAAAGTATGCAAGATTCCAAATGAAAACGATCCATATTAACAAAAGTACAAAGAGGGGGAGCATAATGCTAAGAAATATGCCTGTTTCACTTCAATAAAGGGGCATATGGAGCAGGGCATGGAGATATTGTGTGATCCGGCAACTGGTCTGTCAAATTTTCTATGGTCTGCAGGCATGCATGCAGTATTTTCTTTTCCAATCGAACAAGTTGTGTTGCGACTCGCTTCTTGGGGTTCAAAGTATGATCTGTCAACTAACATAACAAAAGAGAACAAATAAATACAACTCATTCAGAAATGGATCCTGACTCAAATTGCAACCATGAAAAAAATCTGATAGAGGCAAATTACCATGAACTCATCTTCACTCAAACTAGTTGGGTAGCCAGCCAACCGCGCTTTGAAATAATCACCAAGTTGATCTAACACCGCCCTTTCCATACAAGGGCTTACCTGTAACATAAGGAAGTTCAGAATAAAACTTAGGAGGATGAGAATAAACTTTGATTCCACAGAGTAACTGTACTTTAGAAGGGCTTCCGATTCAGAAGCACAGGAAAATCATTATAATATATTGGAAAATGTATAAAAAGAAGAATTCAAGTGAAAACTTTTTCCTGGAGATGTGTAACTAAAATTAACTCATGAGGTATTTCATTATCAATGTTTCCAAAGCAAGAAATCCCATAAATCACTAATTTCTACATAATGAATATGATTAGTATGGATTTCAAAATCTTAAGAGACATTTCAATTAACCAGAAACGACGTAGGAGAAAAAGTCTCAATAGTATCAAGTTCTTAATAAAAAATAAAGCAGGTCAACTCACTGCAGCTAAACAAGCCAAAGGAAGAAAGTGTAGAAGTGAAAACTAACTTACTGGACAAACTGGACCTTGGGAAGAAATGACAGATTGCATCTCAGAAGGATCAGATACATAGCCCAATCGGAAATAAGGAAGCATATCTGAGATGGCTTCTTTTTCCTTTCCGACATAAACCTGCAGCAAGCCACCGTTAGAAGATACATAACAATAAGCCTCTATTCAAGGATAGAAAAGTTTAACAACCTACCTGAAAAGCTTGTGCAGACAATTTGTTGTTTCTTTGAGCAACCATTCTCTTCTCCTGATACTGAGGATCCTCAGTGTTAAGTGCTGCCTGTAACACCAATTGCAAAATGCAAATCAGTGCAGTTAACTNGGGGGGGGGGAGATCAATTGCCAAAACAAGAAAGAAAAAGAACAGTGATCAACCTTAACCAGTATTCGGTCATAATGATTATCCTCGTCAATGAAACCATAGTTTATAAGCAATTTTGAATTTGGTTGTGGTCCACACCTTGACTTTCATAACAAAAAATCAATTAGCAAAGGCTCAACAGAGCATCTCGAAATTACATCTGTAGAAGTCAATGAGCATACCAGACAACAATGGGCTCCCCAGCTTTGTATGCCCTGTCAACCACCAGTTCAACAGCTCCATCTACAGCACTTAGCATTGCCTTGCAGTTGCTGCAGTAAGCCAGTAAAGGGGGTCCAAGAGGAACCAAGGCAAACCTTCTAGCCAAACTGACTTTCTGTAATCATAAGAGATAAAAAGCAGAGTAATTTCCGTGTACTATTTTAAAGAGGTACAAAAACTATGAGACATTGAGAGCTGTGGTATTATTATCCTATTAAGTACAAAAAAAAAGAAGGAATAGTGGCGAGAATAGAATGCTGGGTTTTACTGACCAAAGAGTTCAGCTAATATAGTAGCATAGTCATGTCAGATTCATTGATTTTTGCGTGAATCAAGTTTCAGTCCTCCATATGATGCTTAGATGAAACATGTTCTTAAGCAATTATGTTAAACCCCATTAAGTGGCATGCCATTACCTGCAAATGCACCACACAGGACTGAATTGCAACAAAAGCTTGTTTGAAAATCTCAAAGGGAAAGGCTTCAGTAGGTATATCATAAGGATATTGCTGCAAGATGAAAATGCAGTGATCAGAAGGATGTCATAGAAGAAGTGTATTGGTTTACTTTATGAAGCAAGGCATGAATACAGGGTATAACCTGAAACAAAGAGCCAGCCATGAACCAGACAGTGTCAAGCTCGTTGTATTCTCTCTTAATTCCTTCTGATCTTTCAAGAACCTCAGCCTACTTCACCAACACAGAGCATAGTCATAAACATCAAAGCTTCCCAAGAAATTTCAGATTTGCAATAAAGCCAAACAACACAGCAATGCCTTCATTCCTTGTTTAAAGCAAGAGCACAAGCATAGAGTACCTTAGTAGGGCTGCCTGTCAGATAAGCCAACTCAGCTTCTGACCACAAAAGTGGAGATTCCACTGCTAGCTGACCCCTCCCTCGTTGGCGATCAAGCTCCTTTATGTATGGATACCAAAATGACTTCTTTCCTTGCTTCTTCTCGTACATCAAATATAGTGCCAAACATGCCAACTCCGACAATTTGTTTGTAGTTAACAGCTCCGCTGTACGAAAACACATACATGATTCGCCTTAATATCCCACGGCACTAATGAAAACATGGTCCACCCATACTCTGCAGAGCAGAGACAACTAAGTCTTACAGTGATACTACATAGACTAAGTCCTCAGCATGGCTAGTATCAACATTGAACTAAAATAAACCAGACTTAGGACCTTACCAACAGTCTCATTTCCTAGTACTCTCTCCAGTGTCACCACAAGCGAATTCGGAACGGAGAATGCCACCTCACCAGCCTGAAAATATACCCATTATCTAATTAAACCCCTAACCTTCCAAAAATCAAACGAATTAAAACAATTCCGGCAATGACCTTGAGGTCCTCGCTAGCTGCCACGTAATGAATAGCTTGAAGCTGTTTATCATGAGATGGTTTCTCTTTCAGCACCACTTTACAAGGAGGCAGTCCATTTTTATGCATCCAAGACTTCATATCAGGTTCACCATCTCCTTCTCTCCTGCTTACAGTTTCGTTACCGCGTTTACCGTTTTGGCTGGTTAAGAGTGTTTCGGAGCTGAACGACGCCGCGGAGGCGAGGTATCTCCGGTGGATGGATCGGAATGACACGGCGCGTCTAGAGGAGAGGGGGAATGGAGCGGAAACCCTAGGGAGGGAAGGGAGGAGGGGAATGTGATTGTTGTGGAAACAAGCTAGGTCCATTGGAGTGGGAGAATTTGTGAAATTAGGGTTTGGTGCAGGGATTTTGAGGAGATTTTGGCGATGGGTTACAGAGGGAAATAGAGATATTTTTACGTGGGAGTGATAAGAGGAAGCGGAAGAAAATTATATGGTGGATTGTCTCTAGCTAGTTTGTCTTGGTGGGGTTGGATTGGAGGGAAACATTATAGAAGAAAACTAAAGAAGAAAAATAAAAATAAAAATAAAATAAAATTGGAAAAAAAAGGAAAAAAGATTTATAGTTTTATTTTAATTTCATATTAAAAATACTTTTAGGAAAAAAAATCACTTAAAGACTTTTTTCAATTAAAACCAAAATATTTTCTATATTGATATTTTTCGAAAGTGTCTTCATTTGCACCAAAAGAATTAAATTAATGGACAGTAATTTAAATTTAATAGAAATTAGGGGTGTCAAAACGGGTCGACCCGACCCGACCCATTTAAGCGACCCATTTCTGACCCGACCCGTTGTTGACCCGACCAATTTCTGACCCGTTAATAGACGGGTCGACCTGACCCGATCCATTTCGACCCGCTAAGTAAAACGACGTCGTTTTGTCGGTGTCTTTTTTTTTTTAAATGACCAAAACGACGTCGTTTTAGCCTGTGTTTTTTCCTACTTGACCAAAACGACGCCGTTTTGGTTGAGGGTCAC
>NBIL01127007.1:0-11141 GCA_002752925.1 Viola pubescens var. scabriuscula | reverse complement strand
GCCATGCTTCGAGTGATGGGACCTTGAGGTGCTAGGTCATGAGATTCGAGGCTCGGTGCATCGAGGATCACATCACATAGGTTCTGCCATAGTCCTCAGAAACTCATCATCGCTACGCCTTGCTTCTATCAAAGTCACATAGGCTGAAAATACACTCGGAAAGTACAGATTTGCAGTTGGATATCTAATTCCCGAGAAAGCAACAGTCAAATCATAAAAGATGCCTAAGAACTTATACACCTTCTCTACAATATCCCATTCACTTCCGGATGGACAAGATGATTTGAAGTTTGAATCAACTAACGCTAAAGTTACTAAAGCCCGACGGTAGTAAATAGCACTCTCAAGCATGAGATATGTTGAATTCCACCTAGTTGGAACATCTTGTTTCAGACCTTTTCTAGCATCAAGTGTACAATCAGCAACACATTCTAAAAAAAAAATCTTCCTAGCTTGAGATCCTTTCTAATACTTGGCACTTTCTCTAACTTTCGTGATAGCAGGATCCACTACTTTTTCCTTCAATCCATCTTGAACAAAGAGATTAATTATATGTGCACAACATCGAATTTGAAGATAGTTTTCATTAAAAAAACTCACTCCTCTATTCTTCAACTTTTCAATTAACAAATCAACACATGTGCCATTAGATGAAGCATTATCCAAAGTAATTGTCATAACTCTTTTATCTACCCCCCAAGCAGTCAAACATGATAAGAGTTTTTGAGACAAACATATACCATTGTGAGGAGGTGGCAAATAGCTAAAGTTTAAAATTCTCTTCTGAATATTCCACTCTCTATCAATAAAATGAGTTGTCAAAGTAATATATCCTTCGCTGGTAATAGAAGTCCAACAGTCAGAAGTGAAGCTAATCTTACCCGGTGTTCGTTGTAACATAGCTAAAACTTTACTCTTCTCCCTCTTATACATTTTAAGAACGTCAACTCTACAAGTATTTCTACTATAGACAACCAAATCTTTCCCCCGGAGATAACGTAAATCTGCTCTCATACCCTCCCACTCAGTAAATTGAAATGGTAGATCATGCTTGATAGCACATTGTGCCAACAAATCTCTAAAAACAGCATTATCAAAAGCAAGTTTTATCATGTGGCTCAATGAAGCATATGGTTCTACTATTTGAGACTGACCTGATTGAGATGAAGCAAAATTTTGACAAGCTTGAGTATGCTTTTTCATATTGTTAGTTCCATTACTAGGCTTGTACTCGTACCTTGTTCTACACTTCTTGCATTGCTGCCATCTACGATCGTCCCCTTCAGTAACCGGTAATAAATCAAAAAATTGTCACCATTTTGAAGTGCGAGTTTTCTGCCTTTTATTACTTGGAGTTATTGCAGTACTACCATCATTGTTTCCTTGTTCATTTGTACGTGGAACATCTTCTTCGGGGATTTCTATGTCATCCCTTTCCTTCTCTGTAAGTATATTGACCCAATTACGTTCCAAGGAGTCACTTTGATTTTCCATCTACATTTGAAATAAATTTTGTATATTAGAATAAAACTTGTAATTAAGCTATCAAACTGGTGCCCAAGAAAAATCCAATAATCCACCCAATTTAACTACTAGCAATTATAAAAACACAAACAAGGATGCACGGCATTTTCTATGGATTTTCTAGCTCACAAACAAGGATGCACAACATTTTCTATGGATTTTCTATACATTTTCTAGCTCACAAACAATGGCAGAAACAAGATTGACAACTAATGAGAAATACCCAAAATTTGGAAGAAGATAGAGGAGGAGAGGACTCACCGGCCAGAGAAGAGGAATAACAACGAATAGAAGAGTGACCGGTGGCGGCGTAAAGAGAACAAGAGATCGGAGGCTTCAGAGAGGCTGTGCGGTGCGGGACACGGGAGTGAGATGGTGAGAGAGGGATTTTAGAATAAGACCGGTGGTGGCAACGGAGGAGAATGGAGAAGAGTGACCGACTTTCCCTGTGTGACGGAGGAGAATGGAGGAGAATGGAGAAGAGTGACGGAGCAGCAGAGTGTGACCGTGGGCGGCTGCGAAGAAGAGAGGAGAAGAGTGAAACGCGGGCGGCGGGAGAAAGAATGGCTGAAATTGAATGAGTGGGTTTTGGGATTTTTGATTTGGTAATGGTAACCCTAACTAATAAATCTGGGACCATTTTTAGACGGGACGTGACCCGAATGGTCCCGGTCCCTACCCGTAAGAGACCCATGACAAAACGGGTCGGGACTGGTCCCGGTCTCTGATAAAAATGGGACAAAAAATGTGGTCCCGGTCCCGAAAAAATACCCGGGTCCGGGACCGAGAATTCGAGTCTCGGGTCTTTTTTGACACCCCTAGAAACAAGCATAGGGCCTCTAGCTTTGTCCAATGAATTCTGGACCAAACCGAAGTCCACACTACAAAGCTAATTAAAGGCCCATAATATCATCTTTATGTTTGTTGTTGGACCAAAAAAAAAAAAAAATGAAGAAAAAGACTGCACCACAAAAAGCCAACCCTACAGCTAATTTGCTATTCATTTTACGTTCTTGTCAGTTTACAAAAAGGAAATGAAGAGATAAGGGGAAAAAAAGAGTGCTTTGAATCTAATTCCAATTTGTCTCACACGCCCAACACCATTCCAGTTAGCGATGAAGGGAGGAGAGCGACAGGGGAGAGGCCCGAGACCGAGAGGGAGCAGACTCAGATGAGCGAGCGAGAGAGAGACGTGAGAGCATAGTTATCAGAACCGAACCGGACAGCGAACTGGAAATAAAAATTTCATGGTTCGACCGGATTGAACCATTAGACCGTTTTGAACCGGACACACATCGAACCGTTCAATCTTAGATAATTTAACCAGATTGAACCGACTGGTTTTTAAATTTTGATGGGCCTCTGATGGGCTAGCCCATGCCTGTAATGGGCCGGCCTATTAAATTTTCCAAAAAAAAATTAAAATTTAAAAAAAACATCAAAATGACGTCGTTTTGGTGTTTTGACATCGAACCAGCAGGTTCAATCTGGTTCGCCGGTTGTGTAAAAATTGGCCGATTCGACCGGTCGAACTCGGTTTACATGCATATCCCGTTCGATAGTTGAATCGGACCGAAAACCTAAAAATTGGCCGGTCTGGTCCGGTTCTGATAACAATGCCTAAGGGGGAACGGAGGGAGCGACCGGGGAGAAAGAGCAGAGCAAGCAAGTGGCGGCCTGCGGGAGACCCGAGAGGGGGTGGAGCTGCGGTACTTGGTCTAGGGTTAAGTGGTTAATGTCGGATTGGAATTGGAAATGGGAAATTGAAAACAAATAAGGGAAAAGGTATTTAGGGTTTGCGGAAAATCTCAATTCTAAGGTTCACTCATCCGACGGTCCGAGCTCACCCCTAATCGAGATCCTTAAACAAATTGAGATTTTTTTCTTTTTCTTCAAGTGTTTTTTCTATTAAAAAAATAAAAAAAAAATTGTTCGAATATTGTAGGGCTCCTAAACTAATCTTCATTGAGAATTTTAATGTTACGTAGGTTTAGTTAAGAAACAAGATAATAAAGGATTGCAGAATTGGAATGGGTCAATAACTTACGTGAGTTGTACTTAACTTTTCATATTTATTTGGCCCTAATGGGTGCCAAATTCATAAAAAATAAAATATTTATAACTTAGCATAGCATAACAAAAATTATTTAAATAAGTGATAAGAGGTTCGTTTCTCAGAAATTTATAGTATAATTTAAGTTTCCAAATATGAAAAATCGTAACAAATAAAAGTAACATAAAAAAAGGGTTTTATCATATTGATAATGAATAAAAATAAGACTGCAATTGAATAAATTAACAAATAACAAGTTAGAATGATAATAAAATCAGATGATAAGAGATTCCTAGTAAAGACTAATCAAGGTCATGATTCACAAATATTGATCATCGATGCAAACATATTTAAAACTGATTTTGTAGAGAAACTATAGAAATCAGGTTCACTTTGACTTCCTACTCTCCTCCTATATCAAGTTTCTTAAAAAAATCTCTCTATTAAAAACCCTAATCGTCTAGCAATTCTAAGGTTCACTTATAAGATTTAACTAGTTGATTGATAAAAATAGGGAGAGACTTCACTCTTGGCCAAGGGAACAATCCGCTCGTCACTTTAAGTCAAATTGTTCTTTTTCTCTAGTCTTAAAGTGCAAATCCTATGCTGATTTCGATCTAGTTATTTACTGTATCCTTCTAACAATGTAGACCCAAAGTTATAAGGAATAACTGCATTCATTCAAGCTAAAACCTAGGCCGGCCTAACCACAATTTTAATAGGAATAAAATTGGCTTTAAATCAGAAAGAGAAGAAATACAAAATACAGGTTTTATTAAAAACGATTAGATCTCACAATCATAGAAATCATGAAACTCAATGTCTTTAATAGGAATAAATTATTTAGCTAGACATCGACATAATAATAGAAAACATAAAATTTAATTGCATTAATAAAAATCTCCTTGTTTCAAGGAAGAAGACGAGGAGAGCAAGAAGAAAATAACAAAGTCTTGAACCAAAATTCTCCAGAGACTAAAAGATGAAAGATTAAAAGAAAGATAGGAGATAGCTCCTAAGATGAAAAAAGGAAAGGTTAAGTAGTCCTCTTTTCCTTATTTTTCTAAAAATAAAAATAATCCAAAGATAAATAGCAAGTTGTTTTTGTTTGTTATCCCCTAGGGATTTTTACAGATAATTATGTTCAAGAAGACACAGTTGGCGCGCTTTATCTTCACCTTACGGTCCAGGCCCATCTCAATGTCCCATTGGTTTCGTTGTCGTTTCCTTTGGTCAGATCAGAGATGTGGTGTACTATTCCCTTGGCCTAAGGAAGAGGCCTAGTTCTGCAGAATTGGTTATTAATCACCACTGGTTCATTTAGCTCTCTTTTTAGGGCTTGATCGGCAGTCGAGACTGTAAAAAATAATTGCAACTTATCTACTGCAACAAAAGGATTGTGAACAGTGGTAAGAGGTTCGATCCACTTAGAATGAGTAGTCTAAAAGCAAGATAAAAACCAGATGCGAACAAGTAGGTAAAACAAACAATGGGGGTTTTGATTAATCAAATAAGAAAATAAGAAAATAGAATAAAAGATTGAGATAAAATAGAGGAAAACATATTCCTAGCAAAGACACAAGACAAGGTTATAATTATATTCATTTGATAATTTACAAAGATAATCATTTCCAAGTTCATAGAACAACTATAGAATTCAGTTCGCTTAGAACTCCTACTCTCCTCCTATATCAAATTACTTGAAGGTACGCTTATCAGATAATCTTAATCCCTCTAGCAACCCTAAGGTACACTTATAGGATTTAACTAAAGTGATCGATGAAGATTAGGGAAAGACTATTCTAGGGCAGGATCTAGGACGCCCAACTTTTTAACCAAAATCCATTGATCTTTAACCCTAGGCGAACCCGGGTAGTTATCTACTGTTCTCGATTCACACGTGATTACAGATCCACTACTCAAGTTGAGTGTAATTATCCAGGTTTAATCTAGACTGATCAGATCATAAACAAAACAAGAATAATATTAACTCTAAAAATAAAGATCAACAGAATATAAACAAAGAAAATATAAAAAACAGATTAGATCTCACAAAAGAAACAAATCATAAACCTTTATTGTCTTTTCTAGGAATGAAAGAGATTAGATAGAAATAAAAGACATAATAAAAAGAGTAAAAGATGAACTCCTCCTTTGTCTTCCCAAGGAGGGAGATGAAGAGAAGAGAGAAAACCATCAAAGAAAACTGCAGAATTCGAAACCCTAAAAGAGTTCTAAGTTGGGTGTGTAAGAAATGTTGCTTTCTAAAGTAAGGAAGAGTTTAAATAGAGTTTTTCTTCCTGCTAAAAATCCCTAAAACCACTCTTGCGATCATATCTTATCTCCTGGGTAAAAGATAAAGTAAATCCCAAGATTATAACCTTCCTTAGCTATCAAAATGTGTCCTTCCTTCTCTCTAGAAATATGTCCTGCGTAGTCAACCTAGTCCTTGGCCTATAACTAGAATTCTACTCCATAACTGCTTCTTTTCTCCAAATTCTCAAATGCACTTTTCTGCAAAAAAGAATAAAATATTTTCTTTTCTGTAGAATCATTATCTAAAATCTAAACAAATACTCCTTCTGGTTTGTATTAAATGACGTTTAAGCATCCAAAAGTAGTCCCAAAATAAATGACGTTCTCGGTTTCCTAGGCTGGAGAAGGCGACGATGCCCCTACCTGCGTTTGGTGTTGACGACGAGAGCTTCGGCTTGGCTCAACACTGACATCGATTCCCTTTCGTGTCTTTGAAAATCAAATTTGGGGGGGAACAGAAGATTTTCCATATTAATACCACCACAAATCGGGTAAGCATCACAATCGCTTCAATTTTTGGGTTTTATTTCATTGCAAATTTTAGGTTTTAATTTATACATTTCCAAATGGAGGGCGTTAATTACTGGGATGATTCACAGGATGATAGTTGTGTGCAATTTGATGAGCGTATGCAAATGTTCATACCGGATTCAGTTGGAGTGACTGAGGTTGAAGATGATGTCGGCGCGGTGGCTGGTGTTGAAGATGATGTCGGCGCGATGGTTGCTGCGGTGGTTACTGCATGTGAAATGGATGTTGATGAAGCGAAGGAGGTATCGTGCTCTCTGGCCAGTGAAGAAGATGGGAATCTGGGCTTCCAAAGAAGTATCTTCTTCCTTATTTAAATCTACCTTCCACTGAGGATTTATTGCATACAACAGAAGTGAAGGTGGACAGAGATTTCGATCTCAATAAGTTACCAATCCGAGGTATGTTTGGTCGTTGATAGTGTGTGTTATATGCGTGTTTTTCTCTTCATTCTTGCCCCGATTTCTGGCATGATACTGCTAATTTGCTTGTATTTCCATCTTTATTGCAGATCTAGGCCAAAAGAGAAGAATATGCGAAAACACATACTTTTTGGATGGAATTCCGTGGATCTTAAAACGCCAAGACCAGCATCGAGGCCTAGACATCAATTTTACCATGGAGGCCTAACCGATGTTCTTATCGTCGAGCCCTTGCTGCTTTTGTCGAGACCAGGACGCTAATTCCTGGCCAAAGCTTTGTTGCTGAGCTTCCACGTGTCCTCTCTGCTGTCTTCCAGAAAGTTCTGCGCGGATCCCCAAGAATATTCCCTTTTGCCATTTTAGGCCATTCCACTTTGAAGAGCATGCACTCCTTTTGTTTGTACTTTTCTTAGCTGGATTTTTATCCCCTAGTGGGTTGTTAGGACATATATACCTTTAATTGCTAGGGTTTTGGGGGATCCATCTTTTACATAATTTCTCCTATAACATTCTCTTAGGTCATAGTTTTGGGGATTTGTTCTTCCCTCTTTTCTCCACAGCCGCCGGGCACAAAAAACTCTTGTAACCAAACCGGAGCTTTAGCTCTGGCCGGGTATTTATTAAGCATTTTCTTCCATTATCTCTTCTTTCCTTTTATGCTATATTGTATATCTATTGTTTGTTTACTTATTAGCATTAGTAGCTAAATTCCATCTTCTTAGCAAAGGTATTTCCCGGGTTGCAAAGGATAGTTAGGAGGCCAAAATGTGTTTAATATATTCTTAATGTCGTATTTGCTTGCTTGTCATTTTAATTCCATTTTCATCTAGGATGATTAGAAGCTTGATCAACTTTTAGTTTTCCTTTGTGATTATCGTCATCCTTGTAGTAATAACTAGCGTGAGGCTGCAGGGTAAAGTGGACAACTAGACCGGAGTCATCATGTCGTTTGGTCTAATCTGGCTAGGGCAAGCAACCGATTAGGGTGGTGCCGCGAGTCTGACAAGCTGAGAGTTATCTCGCCCTAGACGTGTCTTTCCTCTTCTTCATGGGCACTTTGAATTTGGCCTTCCCGCCTCGTGCCTGGGAGGATGGCGAAGTGTCAAGGTTACCTCATTATGTGGAAACGGGGGGTAACTTCTCTTACGAAGGGAAGTAGAGGGTTTAAGGGAACTTGACCTCTATAGCACGTCTATGGCATAGGAATAAAATATCCCTGCGCCGATGATTAACTAGACCTGGACGCAACCCAAGAATATCCTTTGTTAAGATCTTCTCTTATTCGACTTTACATCTTTATTTCGTTATTCTATTTTCCTGTCTTGCCCTTTACTCCTGTTTTTATTTATTTGCCTGTCTTTCCCTATATTCCTGTTTAGTTATTTCTTCCGTCGCTGGCGACCCAAGGAAGAAGATGACCGTTTGAAAGGAAGAAGGAGGGCGCGACTTAGTGTTGGGCTAGGACTGTTCCTGGCCCAGCTTGGGTTAAATGAGAGAGATGGGCCGAGCCTCTTGGCCCATCAGGAAGAAGAAAGATGGGTTTTGGTAGTTGGGCCGGGCCTGTTCCTGACGCATTAGGTTGTTTCGTAATTAAGTCTGTTGCATTATTTTTGTGTTAATTTATCGATTGCTTGTATGCTATTTATTTAAATTGTTTGTTTTGCTTGCAATGTTTATCTAATTATTTATTTGCTTGCTTGAATTAATTAAATACTTGTTTGTTTGTTTATTATTTATTATCATTCGTACCATTACTAATATCGGCTTTATAGGATAAAAATAAAATCGATCGGTGTCGCTCGCAAGTATACATTTCTTACCCTTTTTTTATTCGACGCTTTCTATATATATATATATATGCATGATTATTTAGAATCGTTAGACTCTTAAAATCAATCCCGTTCACATGAATAACTTGTTTAAATCACTCGCTTCGATCCCACACCTCGGTCTTTTACTTTTCAAACATTTTTCGCATTCATTGAATCGGTTCTTTGTTAGTTTATGCATGATTAGATTACCTAATAACTAGAATTAATCATGCATGGCCCGATGCTGAAAGAGGGCATTCGCTTTAGTCAAGATTAAACGGAAAAATCAGTCCCGACCAGTCCCAACCAAGTCCCGACCACTCCCGACCAATCCCAACCCAACGTAAGAACTAAAGTGACAATTCCTCTGAGGGCCCCCTTTTCACTCTTTTTTTTTACTGTAAAATATCTATTTCTTTCATTTTTCGCAAGACTTTTAAGTTTCCTTAAACTTTTAGAAATAAATAGGGTAGCGACTTCATTGCATTATGTGAAACATCCCTTTTTATGTCTCGCATCGTCTCAAATCGTCATTGCATGCGCAAAAAAAAACGGGTGCGACAACATAGATGTACCGGAAAGAAAAGGGGTTCTCAACCTATGTTTCTGAGAAAAGTCCTTAACTGTTTCACTTAATCCTTAGTTATCTAATAACTCAAAATCAAGTTGAGCACATGTAGGGGCAACAGTTTTATGCTTAAGAGCTAATTTCTCAATTTGTTCAAAATTATCAAAAGAGTGATGCTAATAGGGTTGATGAAAATGACTGAAAACCATGATGGCTTAGCAGGGGTAGTTTGGTTCTTTGTAAATTTACCAAACTTCCCCTGCTAAGCCATCAGGCATGGTTTTTAGCCATTTTCATTAACCTTTTTAGCATTTCCCTTATCAAAATGCAACCAACCATTGAGGTTTTCAACGTCTGGTGTTACTTGAGAGAGGGCCCTGTGGGTCTTTGCTCTGGACTTTGTTCTGACATTTCCCTTCTGCTTCATCTTTACTCTTTGAGCTCTACTGGAAGGTTCAACTCCATGGAGTTGTTCCTTGGTAGCAGGAGTGTGAGGATTCTTCTCATCCTTCTTTGTGGCTGCGTTGTTGGCCAGCGTCTTCTTCCTCTTCTTCTTCAGAGGGGATTGCTTCTGAACTTCCTCTGCTGCTGCAATTCTCTCTTCCTCTTGATGCTCCTCCCTGATATTTGTGGCCTTTTTTTTACACTTCTCCACTAGTGGTTGTAAGGTGCTTTCTCCTCCCTTCTCTTCGATCTTCTCTCTTCCCTAGGTTCACTGTGGATCTCATAGGTTTCTTTCCCTTCAAATAATTCAATAAACTTTAGTGACCAAATGTTTTGTTTCCCAAAAATTGAATTCTTTTTCTTTGTCTAACAAAAATGAAAAATAAAAAACCTACTGAATCAAGCCTAGTGAACATTTACTTGATTTAGCTTAAAAAAATGACTAAGGCATATAGAAAAACCCTTTCAAGAAAGACATTTTCATAATCTTGAGATCATGGAAATAGAGATTGCAGTAATTTGACATAGTAGAAACTCCTTTTTATTTCTTCCTTTTTCCCTTGCTACAAAATTTAAATACATACAGACCTCTAGTTACTCCTGCTGCTCTATTATATACTTAGTGAAGGTTGTCTCTCTGCAGGATTGACCTTGGTGTTGTTTTTTTGTCCGGACGCGAGACTAATGACTTGGAACGTCGGCCCCTATAGAGTTGACTTGGCATTCTAATGCAATTGTTGTCCACCTGATCGCAGTCGCTTCAGCCATGCAATATTTACTCGAGGCTTCTTCAACTGAAGGAAAATTTCCCTGTATTCCTTCTTCAGGAAAATGTCTAACGCAAACAAGTACAAGTGGCTTTCTTGTCCTACTTCCTCCATTCCGTCAAGATAATCGATGCATTCTCCGATACTGTACTTTCGTTCGCCTTGTGTAGGATAATGGATTGCTAGGCCACTCCTATGAGTTCTCACAACACTCCTCGATTCCCCTGCATCGCAACGATGTTCACTTGTCCAGTTTGGCTGCACAACTGCCTCTTTTATACTGAACCATCATTGAGCTTGCTATGCTGAATAGGAGGTCCGGTCTCTTCTGTGGTTGTCGTTTCACCAGAGATAATTTGCAATTTGTCAGCAAATGGGAGTTTCTTGAAGCGAAATTGTGCAGCTTCTGGGTTCACCTGCAACCAATCTAAAAGAACAACACCAGCTCTTCATCACTCGCACCAGATCCTCCGGTGTTTGGATCCCATTTCATACCATCAGCAGTTATAACCTTACACCATACTTTCCATCGTTCCTTTGTGCTATCCCAACGGTTCTTGAATTGCATCCTGCTGTATTTAATACCTGTCTGTAGTTCTCTACAGAAGGAACAACGGTTTTGCCTTTTACGCAGAGCTGTCGCCACTTTCACACTTTTAAAGGTAAAATCAAAGATGACTTCAAGTTTCTCAAGGTGCTCAAGTTGCC
>NBIL01126928.1:0-14744 GCA_002752925.1 Viola pubescens var. scabriuscula | reverse complement strand
GACATTTAATTAACCCCGGAGGGAGTAATAAATTTATGCGTTGTGTGTGGTTCTTGAATTGCCACCCGCATGCATGAGTAGGACCATTTTCAGGTCCCAATTTATACAGCAAGAAAATAAAATCAGCGACAATTCGTTCAATTATAATTCTGCTTTAATATGGAAAACATTAACATTTAGAAATTGATAAATTATATATATATAAAACGTGGTATTCCAGATTTTTTTCCGGACTAGACCCTACCGTTTTATACTCTCAAAATCGACTTAAATAGTATCTCAAATATTTTAAAACAGCTGCTGCACTAAGGATTCAAATACGAGATTAATTGTGCACATTTTCTATGATAAATTGTTTAATTTAATTTATGTAGGATAACAACAAATGTTGGTGAGTACTACTTAAATCTCCTTGTGCATATAATTCCAACTTCGTTAGGTATGCAATTGAATCCCAAAGATCTTAAAGAGTGCATTAATAATGTAATTTCTAATCCAGGCTGTTGCATGAAACTAATGACAAATGCATGGTTAACCAGTTGATAATATCTAGAATCTCGAGTTTGAGTCTCGACTCGTCGGTCTGACACCTTTAACTACAAAAGGAAAAATGCACTGTTGTAGAGAGAGAAACTGCAGGATTTATTAATTCGACACCAATCAAAGGATTCAAATCAATCAAATTAGATTGTGGTGGATTTTTGCAGCTTCTTGATTATGATTTTTTCATTTTTTTTCCAACGATTCTGCATCCGCCTGAGAAGTTGAGTCAGCTCATCAGAAAGAATAATCTGAGGAGAAGGTAGTATAGTTGCTGGGGAGGAGTAATCTGCAGGAGTTGAATATTGATTATCAGGATGATCCATCATCGATCGGATCTTGAGCATATCGACCCTTCTTCCGTCGCGATTCATCATCACCACCTCGCTCGGCAATCTTTCTGCAAAAAATCTCTTGTTCTTCCTCAGATGTCTGTCAAAAACACAATTTTTTTTTTAATATAAGAGTTTGAAAATGAGATAAAAATTCCTTTTCTTGTTATATTGGCACGCGGTAGAGTTAGACTAAATACTTTTAGGCGGGCAAATAAGACATTAATTTTGTGAGGGGACCGAATTTGAAGTTTTAATAAGAAAGTACGAGAACTTTAAGGACTATTTGAAGAATTTGAAATTTTGGAAGCCCTTGTTGATCTCTACCTAGTACCTATCAAGAAGAACAAAGGTTGCATTCAAACTTGTGGTTTGCTCAAGAACCAGCAGCCTCATAGGGTGCCCCATAGCCACTCTCATGCGAGGAATAACCTGCAAAAAAAATTATAGAATAATTCAGGATCGCGACTAGTTGGATAGCTCGGTTAATAAAACGGTTACACGTGATTCGATTTCTTTGGTTTTATTAAGAAAAGAATGGCAATGAATTTGAGAAAGACTACCCCTTTTTGTTGACAAAGTTGTACTATGCCCTTCATTTTCTGGGACTTTTGGTCATTCTTCCACTCAATTGGACCTTCTAGAGTCGACAAAGCCCCAAAATCAGGTTCCCAAATTCCCCAAACATCTTGCCATGCCTTGCACGAAACTATTTCATACAGAAAAAAAAAAGGGAAAACATAGGGCAGACGGAATTAGCAAAGAATTGAAAATTTGAAAGCCATCAGTTTCAAATTCAATCCATAATCATATGGAAATGCTTGTGTGATAAAGAAGTAAAAGTATAAGTCAAGATCAAACAGAACTAAAGTTAGACTGTTTGGTCAAATAGATTCTGAAGGATATCATGTCAAATAACCACTGCACTAAACGAAAATGACTTCCAAGCAAGACTCATGATGTGATTTTTGTTATTCTTAGGTTTGCACCACGAGTATCTCTACGTTCACTGAGCTATGATTAATTTTGTTTTCACTAGCTAGACTCACTAAGAATTAAAATGCTCCGATAGGTAATTTCTCCATACACAAAGATCAAACTTGCCATATCTTGAATGAGAGTGTCAACTGTCAATCACTCATACTCAGCTGATGGTTATGTGGTTTTTATTTAGTTTACTAACTTGAAATAGATCATGATTAGGGTTACCAGAATTAATAGGAGCTAGTTGTTAAGAATAAAAGAGTAGTGCCCGAATCTCACTTCCATCTCTAAAGAAGAAGAAAAAAGAAGGAAGAATAAAAGAGTAGAAGAGGCGTACGCGCAAGGGGTATCCATGGCATAACACCCAATAGAGTGATGGTATAACCAGTTTCTTGGAAATGGTCAAGAGCCCATAGGAGAGGACCCCAAGAGAAACCTTTCAATGCATCCATCACAATCACAACATGGACTGGAATTGGAGATGATCCTCTAGATATCAACAACTGATCATCTGGCAAAGAAGAATTGACAGCGCTTGAACCGGTTTCGCACGAGCACGGCGATCCTACTGAGCCAATAGCCATTGAACTGGTTTCGCTCGAACAGGGCGATCCTACAGGCATCCAGGCCTCAAGCCAAGAGCTGATGGCCAGGGAACTGGTTTCGTGGAGCGGTGATGTATCACCCTTATCCTCCCCTCCTTTGATATGAACCATATCGGTCTCTTGCGAAGCTAAAACTTTCTTAACATCCCATTAAAGAAGAATGAAAGAACTTGAAGTGATCGGGGAAGAAGATAAGGTTGAGGAGGAGGAGGTGGGGAGATTGAGGGAGATTGAAGTGCCGCCCAGGAAAGGGAAATGTTAGACATTGTTGCAGTTAAATAAAGACCAGGAGCTATCTGGAAAATTGTTTTTGGGAATATCAAGGGAAAAAAAATAAGAAAAGGAATGTTCATAGTGTAATATGATACTTCCTAGGACAAATGAGCATAGTAACCTACGAGGGCAGTTGCTGACATTGCTGGCAAAGTGAGTGAGAATAAGCATATATGCTGATAGAAAATTACATACCTCAAATACCCAAAGGCTTAGATCCAAAGTATGACACTAAAATTCACAAAAATACGAAACACAAATCTCTGATAAGTTCATCTATTGATAGTTTTCAACTTACATACATGTTCAATCGAAACAACGAATAACAAAATGATACATACAAAACATATGATGCATAACCACACACGAAAAGTGGTTTAGATAATGAATATGGAGATCTACAGGGACACACAAGCAATCCATATCGTATAAGTTGTAAAGATAACTTAAGCTTTCACAAACAAACTAGAGTTGAAAATGATCTTACAATCTTAGATCGTGCCACTATTTATTTATGAGAGCATCGGTTTGAATGAGTTGCTTAACAGCAGTACGAAAACCTCAAGATGACGCAGCGGGAGTGGAAGGGGTTGTTGGGTTGAAGGGTTTCTGCTCCTCGCAAGTGAGAAATTCATGGGGTCCTGCTTCTTCTCGGCCCACACCCAAAAGGTCAAGGTAATACAGGTAATGAGTGATAATAGTGTTCATAGGATCAATACTACCCTTGCCGCAGGTGTAATCCCCGTAGAGGATATTCATTGTGGCACCAAAACCAGGTGCTCTCTTTTCCGCTGTATCATTTTTAGAGGGCTTCCACTTGCCAACAAAGACGTCATGAGCTGAAGGCTGATCTTTCTTCACTGGGGTCATCCACCTCCACATTGCAGACATGAAGGCAAGGGTAGCATTTTGCTCCAAGTACTCAGGATGGTTCAACAAGTCCACCTTCAGACCTTCCCCAATAGCTCCATAGTTGACGTTCCTACAATAACCATCATCTTGGTTACAGTCGCGTAATTCATGAAATGAAATTACCATGTCAACAAAAATAAAGACTCCAATCTTACAAGCACTAACATTCTTTGTTAATCAATCAAACACCTAAAGCCAATCAATGGCAACGCCGAACTCACACAAAATCATACTAATCAAACAATTCTGCCTAAATTCTAGAATTCGCAGTTGAATCACCATAATACACTTAATTGGACAGAAAATGTAACTAGTAATTCCGATAGAAATAATGAGAAAATGAAAATGTACCAGTAGACTGGCAAAGCACCACGGCCAAAGTATTCAGCTCCAGGACTGCAAGGGTACGTGTATTTGTAGTTTTCATCACAATAACTCTGGCTAGGGCTCAATTCCCTGTTGAAGCAAAGACCCCATGCCGTAGGCCCTCCGGTTGCCACTCCATAACCACCTGAATCATCAATAACACCCATGAATCAAGAAAATAAGCTAACAAAACGGAAAAGAAAATTCTTCATTTTTCCAATCCTACAAACTAAGTGAAGTGATCTATAGCTATAGCATAACCTCAATGCAAGAAACTCCTTGACATCAGAACTTTCACCTTAACAACTCCATAAATCATGGACCAATTTAATCTACCAGCAATGATAATAATATACCCAGCAAAAAAACAAAAAAAAAACAAAAAAAAAACAAAGGAAGAGAATAATTGTACTAACAAGAAGTTTTGGCGCCGACATGGCCGAGGAAGGCGGCGAGTTCCAACATCTGCATATGATGGCCGCCGGTGGTGCAGAAGCCGAGCGGCTGAAACATTATGGAGGCGGTGATGAAAGACTGGTAGTCATAGAATCCAACTGCCTTAGCCTCAGGTGAATTCCTCTTCGAGAACAGATTCTCAAACTGATAAGTCTGGAAGAAATCTGAAATCGTCTCATTACAACAGTGAACGGTGAAATAAGGACATTCCCATCCTTTCATGCACACCTTCTCCCCCCTCACCGTCTTCACCACAGTCTTCTGTGAAGGATCTCCCCCTGCAACCAACGCACAGCTCGCCAAACCCACCAAAACGACGACCCAGATAGCCTTACTCATGGCTACCCACTGATGCAGAGCAAAAACCAGAGAGACACAATTCGTTAAATGGAGAAATTGAGTCGGTAGAGGTGAATGCGGGTGTATAAGGATCTACTTGTGACCAAGATGGAAGAAAGAAATGATTTTTGAGTGTTAGATGACGGGTCTTTTTCAGATGTGGCAATGGAGGAGAAGTCGTAGTAGCAACAGTGGTTAAAGGTCGAACAGGTTAAGGGATGAATGGACGGCAGAGATTGGGTTGATGAAGGAGTAGGTGCTCGTGGCTTATGCGATAACAGGCTGGATTCGAAGAGTGGAACCTAGTGAGAGTGACCCCACCGAAGGCTTCCACCGACAGCTTTGGAAGACGAATACTTGCAACAAAAATAATAATAATAACAATAATAAATTGCAAAAATTGCTATATTCCTAATTATAAATATCGTTTTGCTTTTTGGCCATAGGACAAAAGAAGGGATTTTAATTTTAATTTAGAATAAGAAAAACGATTTTATTTTATAATTATACACATAATCCATGGCAACAATAATTTTTCTAATAAAAAATCGCAGTTTTAACTTAATTTAGAATAATACAGTTAATTTCAAATTTTACCTCATAACTAATTTTTCATTAGTATTTTTAGATAAAAGAGTTTAGAGGTCATTTTTCGGAAGCAATAGCAAAAATCGATATTGCACTAATCAATTCAAACTGTATCGATTTCTCTTGTGTTCTGAATTCTGATTGATTTAATTTTTTTTAAGGATGATATGACGTATAAGAGGAGTTAATTTGTAGATTTTTTTTTTTTTGGTGCCAACAAGAGCAATGCCAACTTTTACTAATGTAAAAAGTTATTTTAAACTTTGCAATTTAAATTGTTTTTCCAAGTATAATACAAAACTTAAATTTAGATTTATTACTACCTTTTTATATCTAACAACTATTATTCCGTGATTACTTTGATTACATATATAGACACGAAATCTTGGGCCACCTTAAAAAACAAGGCTTGTTTAGGGACCAATAAGTAAAAGACAATTATTTTTTAGGACCAATAAGAAGAAAAAAACTAAGAAGTCATGTACACAATTTGTTTTCAGGTTTTTGAGTGAGCTCTCTGTAGACTTCTGATGAGCAACTTTGCAGAAGAGAAAGTTCCAATTGCTCCAAAAGCAGAACCAAACGCAATCAGAACCAAATTGAGAATCCTCACAGGTTTAGACATTTCAGCCCAGCAAATCTTTGTATAGAAAGCACAGGGCAGGACGACGCAAATGCTGATGCTGACAAGCGAGCCTGTGAGGCTCAGAACGTGCTCAAAAAACGGGACCGAGAGGGCTAAGGCTAGGATTACAATCAGCAGGATCGAACCTGCAGTGCCCCTTATGATCATTTTGGTCCTGCTGGTCATGGAACTAGGGAGGCAGTGCTCGAGCTGCATGGCAAATGGCGCAAATTCGAGCGCGTACTTGGTCATGGGAGTAAGCACAGTTGCCCACAGAGCAATTTTTGTGATGATTAGGTGGGGTGGCATGCTTAGGGTGATTTGGGCACTCACTTCAGGGCCGAATAGTTTTGCACCCATAAATGCTAGAGAAATGTACAGAGTTGTCACCGCCGCGAAACTTACAATCGAAACCTGAAGAAAAAAGAAATGGTCAAATTAGTGGTTAATTAGACATCTTATACTGCAGTTTGAATCTTTCATGGATTAAAATGGAAAGGAATTGAAAGTAGGTGTACCTTGGTGAACATGGCAGGATCTTTCATGGACTTGTACAAGTCAGGAAAAACAATGTGTCCTGCATAGCTAAAGAAGTAAAGTCCAGAAATTGCAGGAATGTTCTGTAATTGGAGCACAGGAATGGTATGATTCGCTTTCACTTCTCCAAGAACAGCAACCAGTGCCACAGAAGTGAAAATTAGGAATGACATGAAGATTCCGGCCGAAGAGAGGAAGGATATGGAGGATAGATTCCTCAGCCACAGGCTAGGAAGTGCTATCAGAACTGCAATCATGGTTAGCAGGTGAGATGTAGAAACCTGGAGCCATATTGGCAGGGTAAATCTCGTCCCGGCGAACACTGTGATGAGGTTGTCATGAAGAGAAATGGTGTAGGAGACAAGTGTCATGAAAATCTCTGTATACACAAAGATCGAAGCAATAACTCTTCCTTTCGTCCCGAAAGCATTCTGTCCTATATCCGTGTATCTTCTTGATTTAGGGCTCTTGTCTAGACATTTTCCAAGTAGGCAAGAACTATATGCACATGTTATGCCTAGTGCAACAAGCAAGAATGAAGAAGCCCAGCCTCCATTTTCTAAAGCATATGGAGTTGATAATTGCCCTAGACCTGCAATAGAATCTCAAGCAAATTAGTAGAAAATTGCGCAATTATTTAAGGCACGCAGAAAAATGAATGCCTACATCCATGAGTGAGACAGATAGAACGGTTTCCACTATAAAAGGATGAAAGATCTGTTTTTTTTTTACCTATGAGCATTCCAATCATGTTGATGACAGCATGACCAAAAGAAGAATTAGCACCAACAGAATGTTCCAAATCTATTCCATTTGCTGCACTCTTTAAATCTTCTTCAGTACTGTTATTATGATCACACTTACACCCTTTATTTTCCTCTAGACAAGCATCACATCCAAGTTGTTCCGTGGCCGATTTCGCTCCCTGAACCGACTGAACACTTGCAACTTGATTCTTGTGGGAGAGACAATCTGAGTCAGAACACAACAATTTTCCTATTGATTTCTGCATCTTCTCCTTCAGAACCCTGATGTATATTTTTTTATGACAATTTAACTACAAACTTTTATGTAATTGTTGAATGCAATGCTTAATAAAATCAGGTGTATTTATAGATGCAGGACAAGTGAATGTGAGTACACCCAATTGTAATTAGAATCTTCTTATAGTTACACATGTTATGGAATGTGCAAAAGTTTGAAAGAGAGGAAGAACATTGGTACCCACCAAGTGGATACTATTGGTTTGATACTTTGATTAGAGGGAATTTTTGTTTGAGTAGGCATGCAATTGGAACAAGTTGTTTTTCTTGATCAAATGTGAAAGCAATGTTTATATGTTTATATTGTAAGAGTTCAGTGTCTAGTAATCATATCCTTCATACATTATTAGTATTGATTTTGGTCGAATAATGAGGAACTTGTCAACTCTTTTCAAGTTCGAATTTGACAAATTGAGCAAACTGCAAGGGAGATTCAAACCTATCAATGAAACTATTTCATTTGCCAAAAATATAAAACATGCATTTCACTTTATTTCTCCCTCCTTTGATCAATTGCAAGAGTAGTAATTAAATGCGAACAACATCTTGATAAAATAGAAAAAAAGGAATTCATCACGAGTGAGTAGTTTTTATTTAATCTTAATTGTTCATTAATTAAATTTTAACCGTGGAAAGAAACGTGTATCAAATTCTTAACAGAGGTGTGTAAAATTGTTAATACAAGTGTATAGGTGCAAGGGATTGGAGTTAGGGCGAATAGGAACTTGATTCATTAGGGATTTAAAAACAGTAGTATGCATACATACTCTGCATCTTTACCAAATGCGCTTGGTACGTATAGTGTGATACGTCATTAGTAAATATGACCACACGTACAACATGAGATACTAGAAAATAAAATGTTAAGTTGGGTTAGATTTGGATTCCATTCCATGGCTGCGCTGCAGGCAGAAAGCAAAAGCTTCACATACAAGAATTCTCCTCTCGATCGATTGCTATTCTTATACCCAACGTGTCATATAATAATTTATGGATTAGTGACATTTTTAGTCTCTCTATTTGCGAAAATTGGTTAATTTCGTCGCTCTATTGTATTAATGTATAAGGACGAGATTAAACATTTTTTATAAGTAGAGAGACGAAAAATATCATTAACCCAATAATTAATACTATGTTAGCCTCTTTGGTTATTTGCCAGATGTAAGTTACATTAATTGGTTCACATTTAGTTTAGAT
This sequence comes from Viola pubescens var. scabriuscula, assembly GCA_002752925.1. Classification (NCBI taxonomy): domain Eukaryota; kingdom Viridiplantae; phylum Streptophyta; class Magnoliopsida; order Malpighiales; family Violaceae; genus Viola; species Viola pubescens. The sequence continues at coordinate 5,947 of NBIL01126928.1, read as the reverse complement.
CTTGAGTTCAAACCATAGAATATAAAAGAAAAGAGAAATTTCAATTTCATTCCACATATTTAACGACAGGATTAAACAATAAAGGTAGAAAAACGTCCCGAATTAAATCAAATAATGGAGAAAACATAAATACATACCACATGAAATTGAAGCATCCCCAAAAGAAACTACACTAAAAAAATCATCTCCTTTTAATTCCAACAATACAATGATAATTGACATATACCAAAAAGAGAAGGGAACTCTACGTGTAATAATTTCTACTACAAAAGATACCAGTAATGTACCATAGTAAGAATCTAGATTAATTGGCCAAAAAAAAATTAGAAACGAAATGTACATTAAAAAAAGATACCGATGCTATATATCTATAGTTGAAAAACATAAGATGTGTCCCCTTTCCTGCCATACGAATCAATTTTTTAAATGGTGACGTACGTGATCATGAAATGATCTATCCAAATTCTTGATGCAGGGCAACTTATGCCCTTACATCAGCTTGCACAATTAAGGAAGCGTCGGTTCTTTATTTTATAACCTAGCAAGGCTCCTAATTTTTTGTTTTTTGTTTTTCTTTTTGGTCGAAACCATCCAGTAATTAATAAGTCCCCACATTAAGTACTGATCGTTTTAGATTCGAGTTGGATAAGATCTCAAAAAACGGTAAAGCTCTTCCTTTTAAGTTTTAACACAGTTCCCTCTCACAATTTTTAACACAGTTCTCTCTTACAATTTGTTTTGTTTTTTTTAATCTCCTAACTTCTTGGAAACATATATAGTTGATTCTTTGCTTCTTCTTCTTTTTCCCCCCTTTTTCTTTTCTGTTGTGGGGCTAAATTTAATGTAAATTAAGACTAATTCCTTATTCATTTCAAATCAATAAGGAATTACAATCAGATGAGATAATAGATACAAATTTCGTAGGAGGATTTAAAATTTAAACCGGCCGGTTCAGATTGACACTTGGAGCACATCAACTACCTGCTAGTTTTTCTTTTAAAAAAAACCCGTATCGTAGAGCATTTTAAGGAAGAAAAAAAAAGTGATTTGGGAATAATTCAAGATTTTATTTTTATTTTTTTATCTTGAAATAGAAGGAAGAGACGCTATATTCCACATTATGTATCCATTCATCTCCCACCATCTTGGGGAGTTGGAACCCATAGGCAGATTCGATAGGCTGTTGATACGGCACAAGTATATGTAGCAGAGATGTGAGATATGTGCATATCGAATCGTAATTATCGAATTAAAGTTTACTCTATTCCAGTGGTAAAATTAGGGAGATTTTTTTTAGGGACAAACGTGACTGGCAAATTTTTTTAATTGTCTAAATAAAATAGATTAATTAAAAAGGTCAAAACTTTAAAGGTCATTATAAAATTAAAGAAATTGAGGCACAAAATTTGATGCTATGTTTTTTTTCATGGTCAAGATAGATATTAACTAAAAATGATCAGAACTTTAAGGATCATTATATTAAATCTGTAATTTTGTGGGGGCAAAATGTAACAAATTAGCAAAATAATATAAAAGTTTAAGGGCTATTATGGAAGAATCAAAAGAACTTCGTCGGATGGTTGCGACAGTAACAAGTTATTCTTGATTGGGTTAATGAGATTTTGGGTACCTACACTCGCTTAAGTGTATTGATTTGGTCTCTCATCTCATTTTCGGTCTCATTTGGTACCTACACTCGAATAATCGTTTGCATTTGGTCCCTCATAGTAATACCGTCCAATGCATTCTGTTAAGTGTCCGACGTGACATGGCACGTCAAATGCTATGTGTAATTTTACTGACGTGTCATGCCACGTCAGCAAACTTGACCCGAAGTTAAAAAATGGGCTTGGGTAAACGAAAGTGGGTAAAGAGGTTGTCTCCCTTGAAGTCTTCGTCTTCTCATTGGTTATGGACTTTTATTTGGCTTCTTCCTCATTTCCTAATTCCTCTTCGCTTTCTTCAAATTGGGGAGGTTTTAAAACTTTAAAAGTGACAAAAATAAGGAACTTCATTAGAAGAACCAAACTTTGGACTTAAATTTTCAAGTCTTGCGAAAAGTTTTCTCGCATAAAGGAGCTCCCTTTATTGGATTTCTGCACAAATTAACAATCAAAGCTTGTATCTTTGAGGTTCTGCGGCCATCATGAGCAGACCCATAAAAGTTTGTGTAGTAGAAATTTGGGTATTGATAATTATGGGTATTATTGTTGTTGTTGCAGTTGTGGTTTTGGGTTTGGGTTTTGGTGCTTCAAGTTGCAGAAATTTGGATTGTGTACTTCGGATTGTTGTTGTTGATTGATTGGTGTAAAATTACAAATTGCGGTAAGTAGTTGATTGATTGGTGCAAAATTATAAATTACTGCAGGTAGTTGAATTTCGAAACTTTCGAGTATTTGAGAATACCCAAAATCATAATTTCGGTAATTTGGAATCGGGAATTTTTTTTTGAAATTCGAGAATACCCGTACCCGAAATAAAAATTTCAAAAATACCGGAAATACCCATTTGCCCACACCTACTCTTACCTCTTTATTAAAAAATCAATGGTTTTGAAAAGAAAAAAAATGGGTATCAATGAGAGTAGTGAACTTGTAGAACCATAAATCAATTCGAGACTTAACACGGGATTTGCGTTTAGCATGTGAACTTGCATGTATTACTAATTACTCATTATCTTTGAATTTAATCGGTACCGAGAACGAATATAATTGTAAATGATTATAAAATATATAGTAAATAATAAATAATTAAAAGACGACGGAAACTCCCTGATTTTTTATTCTCTTTTTCATGGGAAAGTTCAATATTATTTGTTAGTTTTGGCCATAGTGTGTGAAAACATGATTGAATTACAATTTACAAATATACTAATTAATTAGGGTCCACATTATAATATCGGTGGCGGGTCCATTTATGTTTTATGAAACCGACTCGTCGGACACCACATGCATCTGTTGAGCACCTACCCTGCAATTGCATGCTTTTTTTTGTTGAGAGAAGTAAAGTCTCACTCCATGTGTTTGCTCAGTTGCATCCCTATACACATTTATTTCCTATATATATATATAGTTTCTGTCATTTTCCTTCTAATTCACGCCCATCATATATTTACGTTATTTTCACCATTATTGGATGTCTTTAACCGATAATTAAAGACTTATCGACTATATATTTTAAATCTACTTGTTAGTTTGACGATCCATGTAGACATATAGAAAATGTCAATGTAAACTATAGTAGAGCATACAAGTTGACAATCTTATAGTACCAATAATTTTTCCTCCACGGTAGACATCCCGACAACATTTTAGATACCTCAAATTCCATAATCACACCATTCCAAAACGAATTCATTATCTATCTTATGTTCACAATTCCATTTCTTAATTTCCATTCACAATCCAGACCTCAAGAATCAAAAACTCGAAAAAAGTAACGGAAAAGAAGGAGAAGAAGGATGATTAGCGCGCAAGATTTGTACGGAGTTCTTTGCTCGGTTGTTCCTCTCTACGCCACCATGTTCTTAGCCTACGCATCGGTAAAATGGTGGAACATATTCACTCCTTCTCAATGTTCCGGCATCAACCGATTTGTCGCGTACTTCGCGGTCCCTCTCCTCTCCATGGAGTTCATCTCAAGAATCAATCCGTACAAGATGGACTTCCTGTTCATTGGCGCTGACGCTGTCTCAAAAGTTTTGATCCTATTCTTTTTGATCTCTTGGGCTAAGTTTTCAAGAAATGGAAATCTTGAATGGGCCATCACTTTCTTCTCCCTCTCCACCCTCCCCAACACACTCGTTATGGGCATCCCCCTTCTCAAATCCATGTACGGAGATGACAAGGAGGATCTTATGATACAGGTTTCCGTGTTTTTTCTATAAGCTGATTTAAATTTCTGACCTCTTAAAAGCTTTCATAATCTCTTACCATTGACTCGATTTTAGCGACTTTGTACAGGTTGTGGTGCTCCAGTGCATCATTTGGTATACTTTGTTGTTGTTCTTGTTCGAGTATAGGGTGGCCAAGATTGATGTGGCGAAGAGATTCGGTTTATGTAAAAATAGTGAAAATGGTGTGATTGAAGATGGCGGCGGATGCGGAGGAGGAGGTGATCAAACCGTAGGCGGTGGTGATAGTCCAAAAGTGAGATCAGTTGCTGTGGATGGAGATGCTAAAGTGGTGCGTCTATTCATTTGGCGTTGTGTTTGTTGCACCCCTCAAGGAGAAGACCATAAGAGTATAGTACTCTCCACCTCTAACTTCTAATTCTTGTTTTTACCAACCAGTAGATTTCAACTGGAACCCTTATCATTTTTTCTTTGTTGATTTGCCTATGATTAATTCCAATTATTATGGATGGAAATGTAGTGCAAGTTTCTCCAAAGGAAGAAAGAAGCAGAAAAGGAGTAGAATGTGGGAAAAGGGAGGCCATTAATGATGAGGGAAAGAGTGATCATATTTCATCATCTATGTTCTTGCAAATCTTGAAAACAGTTGGGCATAAGCTAGTGAGGAATCCAAACTCTTATGCAAGCTTCGTAGGTCTAACATGGGCTTTAATCTCTTGTAGGTAGGTATCATACATTATAAATTTTACGATCTTTGATAGTATTATCTGATAATAAGTTTCGTGGTGTGACTTAAATTGAATTTTTACTGAAATTCGTTTGTTTGTCTAAATAAGTTCGTGCTCTTCCACCCTACTAAAACAAACATAAGTAAAAATACTCGATTTACGTCGCACCACATGCTCATCGATCAGGTCACAATCTGAGTCTATAAAATTCAAAGTAGAATCAATACGAATATGATAACATGGATATTAATGAGTTCTTGTCTTTTATGTATATATGGGCAGATGGGGCATCAAGAAACCCCAAATTGTAGACAACTCGGTCACAATCTTGTCAAGGGCCGGCCTTGGAATGGCCATGTTTAGCCTTGGTAATCAATGCATGTTTATTTAACTTTTTTAGTCACATGAGCTTTATCATATTCTTACATTATATTTTCACCAATTTACATACAATATTTATTTCATTATTTACCATATTTTTCTCTGAATTTTTAACTTTCAAAAGAAGTTAAGGTTACAACCTGTTATAAAATCATAGTGACTGGAGCAGAAATTTTTGGAAACTATAGATTATATACCTTACCCTATTATATTTCAACAATATAAATTCATGAAATTGATTTTTTTTCTTCTAAATTATGATTTATAAGGATTATTCATGGCATTGCAACCAAGAATCATAGCATGTGGGAAGAGAATGGCAATGTATGGAATGGTTGCAAGATTTGTAGGAGGCCCGGCGGTGATGGCAGTAGCATCTGTCGGAGTTGGGCTGAGAGGGACAGTACTGAGGCTGGCAATAGTGCAAGCAGCTCTGCCCCAAGGAATTGTCCCTTTTGTGTTTGCTAGAGAGTATGATCTGCATCCAGATGTACTAAGCACTGCGTAAGTCTGCTTGCACCCAATTAAAATCATTATATTTCACACAAAAATAAAATCAATTTCCCTCCCTTTTTCTTTTTTCTTTTTTCTTTTTATAAGAAAAAGGGGAAAATTGTAAAAGAATTATGCTACTGAATTCTTTACAGTTTTGTTACATTTGCAAGCATCATTTAGAAAATCAGACCAGCCAACTGGCTTGCTCCGTGATTTAAATCATTTTACGGTTGACTTGTTGATAAAAAAACTAGTCAATTAGGTGTTAAACGACTCTTGAAATGGTTGGGTTTTTTTTTTTTTGAGAATTTTTTTTTTTTGTTAATAGTTAGATGACCGGTTTGAATCTGATAACTCATGTTTTCTTTTCTATTTCTCAGGGTGATATTTGGAATGATTGTATCTCTGCCTATCACAATAATGTACTATGTTTTCCTTGGTCTCTGATAAGAGCAGAAGTGAATGATCTTCGGAAAAAAACTTGTCCACG
>NBIL01126861.1:0-10338 GCA_002752925.1 Viola pubescens var. scabriuscula | reverse complement strand
TTGAATCAGACATTTATAATGGTTACCTATAAGCATTTTCTGGGGTGGAGCCAAGTAAAGAATTGCATTTTATTTTTCTAACAGTTTTGATAACTTGTTAGTTGTTACTACTTATTAGTGTCATTATTACAATTAAATATCTCTTTGGTTTAAACATTATTTAGTTTTTTTTTTTACATTTGACTTTGTTGTTTATATACATAAATATAGAAAAATAAAACAAATTATTGAAAGAATTTAGCCGTTATGTGTTGATTATGAAACATGAAAAAGAGAATAATGAAGGAAATATACAAAATGGGAAATAAATTTTAAATTTAAGTAATTTTTGACGGTTTTTATGTTTTTGTGTGTAGACTTTGGTGATATAACGACTAGTTAGGTAGTATTTATGAATCTTAATAACAAAAAATATTTGTGGTGGTATTCATGATTTTATTCATTACCCTGTGACCCAACCCATGAACGGCTCGACGGAGCATCTTTTATTTTTTAAATTATTTTTGAAATAAAATATTCGGACGGAATCCGTCCAGACTCTGGCTAGTCTCGTTTTTTAAACTGGTCGGGTCTAGTCTGTCCCGTTTATTTTTAGGTCTAAACATATCTGATACATGAATGTTCATCCGCCTATTTTGTTACCCCTAAGTTTATGGATTGATTCGGTTTTTGAACACGTTTAGGCTGCACTTCCTGGTTTTATTAGGGAAAAAGTCTTGTTTTTTTATAAACGATCGTGAGATTTGAATCTGGGTCTGATTCTCAACTAATTTATTTATCATTAACAAAATAACGAATGAGCTACAGGGTAATATTATGTTTTTTATTTACCGGATTAAATAAACAAAGAGAGGTGTTCTATTAACTAATTTTGAATTTTTCTTTTAAATAACTAAATGTATTGATTATAGTATTAATTACTGAAGGTTGAATCTGAGAAGTGATAACAGTCAAAAATTCAAAATGAGGACTGGGAATTAAGGTCCACGACAAGGACGGGCATCTGCATATAATTCAAATTTTGCAGCATGGAACCAAAAAACAAATATGAAATATCACCTATCGCATTCCATCCAGAGGTTAGTCATCCAGCTAACATGTGATTTATCAAACAGAGAGAGCAACTAGTAGAAAGCAGCCAGACACCAACAAATTCATACAAGTTACAACCTCTCCAATATTCATGTTTTATTCAACAACCCTTTACGTCAGAATATAAATTCGACACATAATTTAATGATGTGTCACTTGTCAAGTGGCGTTTTAGTGCCGATGTAATATTTTTTTTGATGGAAAATTATGTGATGTTACAATTCAGTTTCGATAGAAGGTGATTAGATAAAAAATCAAATATATGAGGTATTTAAATAAATAATTAATATAAGAGTGATTAAATAAAACATTTAAGTAAAATTTAACAAAAAAAAATATAATTAGTAATTATAATTGGTGATTGCTTGAAGATTTCAGCGTCTCAAGCAAGTTGTCATTTTTTTTTGGTTGTTTTCAATTAGTCTATTTGCTAAGGAGTTTAAGAATTTGTAATTTATTGACAACTTTTAATATTTTTTTACAAAAAATAATTAATTTATGTAGATTTTGATGAATACTTTAAGCATGGTTCAAGTAGTTAATTGTGATAAATTTCACATACATATACTCTATTGAAACTAATTAATTAGACGATTTGTTAATCTTTTTTTCATTCTATAGATTAGAAAATTGATGTCAAAACCTTTCGTGTGGTTGTTAATTGAGGATGTAATTTTTTTAAATTTATTATTATATTTGTCTATTAAGAACTCCATGTTATTATTATTTTTTAAATGACGTGACATCCTAGGGGATTATTTTATTATACAAAATCACGTTATGTGTTAATAGTCAAATCACATCAGCATGAATTAATTAATTTACTCATTTTGGATTTTGAATTGTCTAAAATTAAATGACGTTTTATTATTTTCTAGACAATTTTTGGACTAACTTTACTACAATGTCCCTAATTAATACTTTATAGATTTTAAAAAGCAACGAGTACGAGGGCATTAGAATAACAATTAGTTTGACAAAGTAGTAATAATTATTTTCTTTAATATGTGTAAAACTCCAAGTATGTCATTTAATTGGAGACTGGTAAAGTATCATTTTTTATTGAGTACATAGTAAAAAATGACAAAAGAGTTAATAAAAAGTCTAATTAATTAATTATTTTTAAGCACAATGTTAAAATGTCATTAACTAACTATATGTACTCCTATTTTTTTTTATAGCTGACAATTTAATCGAAATTTCATATATTAAGACACTGATCAATTTCAGTTGAAAATAGTGAAAAATATGAAAAAAATTATTGCAACCGTTGAAAATGTAAAAAAATAAATATAGTTGGTGATATTTATGACACAATTATTGAAAAAATATAAGATTAGTAAAAAAATACTAACTAACCTCATAACTTTAAAGTGGATAGTATCTCTGAGTTTTATTAATGGTCATTTTAACTGTTTTTAACTGTGTGATTATAGACTAAATTACCCCTTAATTTTATTAATTAGCAAACGCAGGCCAGCAACCATTTCTTCTTATCTAAGGCATGCCTGCAATAATGGTAAGCTTATCTCTCCCAATTTAAAGTTTTAAGGGCTAAGTTTATGGATGGTAGGTAAGTCTAGTAGAATGGATTATTGCGAATATTCAATCTCCATTTCTTTCCGTTGAATATCTATTATGATGTATGGTTGTTGGTGGATAGGTTATGGATTTATTTATGTTAATATCGTTATATCTAAATTGCATGATGCGTATGTTATGTGTATAACTTTGTAAGGAATTTAAGTATTACTACAATTTGTTTTCTAGATAATTTTTTTAACTTATATGCACTTCAATGAATACTTCTAAATATATTCAAATAAATGTTTTTCTTTTGAGATCGAATTTAACTAGTTTAGTAGCGGCTTGTGCTTTTATTTTTTACCCTTTTAAGGTTAGAGGTTCTTGTGATTTTTTTAATAATTTTGAATTATCTTTTGATAACTATGATAAATTTAACACCATTCTGATCATTATTCTTACTGTCATTATTATTTACTGGATGTTTTTCTTAATTTTTCTTTTCATGATCATGGTCCTGGTAAAATTGGATTTTTTTTGTAAAATAAAAATAGAAACGAAGAACCATAGTACTAATTACTAAACAACAGAACCTACAATTTATCATAATTAAGTATTTGGCAGTTGGCATGCATATAGAACGGTAAATCCAAACAAGAATAAAATAAGCAATGATGAAGACAAAGACAAGAGGGTGTGTGCGTCTTGAATTAAGGCCATGATTTGCTGTGATGGTTGAAAAGGATAGAGAAATGGTTAGCGAGGGAAACGGGGGCAAGAAAAAGAGGTTTGCTTCATTTCAAAGGTTTTGCCCTCTGTGCCTTTCTTACCCTTGCAGTCGTGGTCACTTAGCTTGTTCATCTCTCATCTGCAAAGTCGATATCATTATTAAAAATAATAAAACCTCTCCTCCTCCTCCTCCTCATCTCTTTCTCTCTTCTCTTAGCCTAACTTGACTTTGTTTTAGCATATGCATCCTTAACTGACTTTTCAATTGGTCTCACTTAATAATGGCAAGAGTTATTGTGTAAGTGGTGACACAATTGACTACTGTAACATAAACCCCAAAAACAAAAAAGATGATCTCTTTCTCATCATCATCATCATTATTATTAGCATTAGGTGAAGGGACGGTTGTTTGTTGCCATCATTCTGTTGATGGAGGAAAAGGGTTGTCCTGGGTTTTCTCTCTTGCCCATTTGAGATCATGAAATTCAGATTCTTTTTTTTGGCTTACTTCAAGTGAAGAACTTTGTGCAGGTACTTCTCTCTCCATTCTCAATTGGGTTCTTCTTTTTGTTCCTTTACTGGTTCAAGGTCAATGAACTTTGTGGTGGTGGTGGTCATGGTGGAAAGTTGCTTCTTTTCACATCAAAGAACAGAACTTTTTGTTGGGGCGTTTAGGAAATGCTTGTTTGCTTAAATTTTATGAATCAATTCATCACTGCATTATGCTAGGAGAGAATTTGTGTTGCTGTTGTTGAGTTTAGTTTGCTTCTCTTGTACTCTTGTTGTGTCCCCTGATTTTGTGTGAGATGTTTAGCAAATGAGAGAAGTTCTTGCCGTTAGTCCTTGTCTTCTTCACTGAACATGCTAGAACTTGTGGGGGGAGCTTTTTAAAGATGACTTGAATGGTAATTTCAATTGAGAAATTTATGATTTTTCGAACTGGGACTTTTTGTTGTTGTTTGTTTTCTGGTTATAATTTTCATGGTTTTGGAGTCTTTTACTGCTGAGACAATATGAATTCTCTTAAAGCCTGTTTATTTTGTTTTGTTCTGAGTATTCCCAGATTTGATATTGTCACATTAGTGAGTTTGTGGTTGGTTACCGAATATTTCGCATTACTTCAAGAATGGATTCCTTAGTCATGGAGAAGAGGTCACCTAAAAGCCCTTTGCCAAAGAGCTCTTTTCTGAAGAGCCCTTCTTCAAAGAGCCCTTTCCCGAAGAGCCCTATGGCAAAAAGTCCTCTTTATGAAAAATACAAGTCCCGCTGTGCTTATGGCTTCATCAGTCTCTTTCGTTTTCGCCAAAGCCATTCAAAGAAGCTGATTTCTGATAGGAGATATCTGAAAAGACATGATGTTGGTAAGTGTTGCTTTCTTTTTACTGTTTTAGATATAACATGATTAATGATTAATGCCTCTTTTTGATCCCACTCATGTGAGAGCTTTCACAAAAGAAACAAAAGGATTGTGTGTGGCCAGTGCATTGGTGCTGGTTTCTTTCCTTGTCTGCATAAAGTAGGTTGCTCACATGGAAGTCCTCATGTTATGCTTATGCTAATCCTCAAATATATGATGTACCTTTGTTCTGAAAAAGGAAAAACCTGTACAAAATGTATATCCTTTGGATATGGACCAAGTGACATAATAGATTGAATAACTTTAGCAGTCTCATTTTGATCCATGCATTCTTAGAACGCTGTTACTCTTTTAGCAAATGCGGAAACTTGCTTTTAACAGAAGTGGGCCGCTTTGTACCACATATGGCATCAGTGTTCTTCAATGTAGTTTTCTTGTGAAATGAAGGCATATATTCTATCTGGGTCCTATAACCGTGATTTTTCTTGTGTGGAAGGCATGCATGATGCATCCATTGGTTTTGGGTCCCACAGTTATCATGCTAAACTGAGCTAGAATGTACTGTTCTTTTCTCATCTGCAGGTGATGGATGTACAAGAAATAACCTTGAGGTGTTTCCAAATATTGACAAAATATGTCATTCCATTGATGTAAGTTCTTACACCTTAACCTTATTGCCAAAATTAACTTGTAATTTTTGTGTTGTGTGTACTTGGCAATGGCTCGCAAGGTTGTGCTTGTTAATTTCTCCTTTCCCATAAAGGTTGGATTAATGATTTATTTTTGTGAGAATACACGTGCTGAGTAGAGACTTCAATGTTTCAGGTTAGATTAGACCAGAAATCTATGACTGTTGATTCTAGTAATGCAGAAGTAAAGGAAATCACCGCAGAAGATATGCCTGTTGGGCAGAGATTGAAGAATGGTAGTTCTGCTAAATCAGAGCATGCAAAGCCTGGTCATGCACATTTAAACTCAAAGAAGTACGAAAAAACAACCAAAACAGTTCGGAGACCTCGCCGTTTACCTATTTATGGCTGTTATGATGTGGCAACGATGGAGAATACAGAACATGTTCGTGACAATATAGTGGACAGATCTTCAAGGAAGTTAGACTCCTGCTCCAATGAAGGGAATCCTAAAAGTATCAAGTTTGTGGGGTCTGACCAACTCAATGAGGTCAATCTCCAACTACACATGAGTGCAGCAACTGAAGCCTTTATAAACCAGAAGTTGATTGATGGACAGCACCTCAGCGGAGATGGGGAAACTCATCAATCTAGACACTTCATGGATGCATTAGAGATCCTGAACTCAAACAAGGACTTGTTCGTAAAACTCCTGCAAGACCCCGATTCTTTATTGGCGAAACATATTGAAGACTTGAGGGACCCTCATTTGAAAAACCAGAAAACTAGATCCTCAGCTGGACCTAGATTATCCGAGCATAAAAAAGATAGAGTGAGAGATTATGACCCACAGTCCTTGGAGAAAATAGTTGTTTTGAGACCTTCCCTTCCAAGCTTGCAAAGCTCTGATGAGAGTGGAATTGGTATTGACTCTCCACAGTTTCATTATAACTTAAGGAATGTACAGCAGAGTGTTAGACCTGCATTTTTTCCCTTTAAAAAAATGAAAAGAAAGTTGATGGGTGCTAGCAGAAAGGAAAAGCAGTTGATGTTAACTGATGGTGCTGTGAGTGAGTCCGATGATGCCACGCAGGGATTTGAACCATGTGGTGAAGGAGCTCGCATGGACATTTCCGAAAGAAGATCTTTTGACTCTGGAGCAAGAGCAACCACATCTTCAAGGAAAGACCAGATGGACAGAGCAAAGAACTTTGAAGTTGGTGTCCGGATGGAAGTTGCTTCAGCCAGTGAAAGCCTACATGAAAACTCAAATTTGTCAATTTCCAGGCATCCAAAGAGAAACAAACATGAAATGAATGTTCAGTCTAGGGTGAATCTCTCGGAGCCGTTGAAGAGTGGGAATGCAGGTTTTCCAAAAAAGCGGACATCAAAAACTGGGGATGGAATGAATTCCACTTCTGAATATGGCTTCGTCACACCACATATGAGATTTTCCCCATATCACAATTCTCAAATGATGAGCAGGAACAAGTCTAACCATCAGATAGGGAACAAAAACAACTTCCAAGGTCCTCTCAAGCAGCATATTGAGAATCTTCCTTTGTATGATTACAAGAAACATATCAATCAACTACGAGTGCTTGAAACGAAGCTGAGCATCGCAGACAAACTTTTTACTAATGAGAAAATGGACAACAGCGTCTCTTTTCTTGAAAATGATCTGAGCCATAGAGGTAAGGTTTAACCTATGTAACTGGTATCATTATGCACATTTCTACTGTGTATATGTAGCTGATAATTTGTCGGTTTTGGAAACACTGGAAAAGCAGGTGACTGTAAAATTTCAAAAGGATTTAGCCATTCTCAAGTGTCTTGGGAACCAGATGGCGCACACGATGGTGGTGCTAATCAGAAAACTTGCATAGCCAATGCAAGTGAAAAAGATGGATCTTTGGATTTTGATAGCCTGGTATATACCTTTTACTTATTGTGATCTCTGATGTTCTTAGATAGTCCTGTCACAGCTAGTTGACTATAGTTTTTTTTTTCTTTCTTAACTGTTGCTTCTCTTAATCTTCCTGTATGAATCATCCATGCCCTTAAATTTTCCTTTTTCAGAATTTACCCGTGGAGAATCATGCATCATCTCCATCTACAGCAAGTGATTATTCATCAAGCCCTTTAAGCATGCGGAGAGTTGAAACATTTGATAAGGTTGAAGATGGTTTGGGGCAGCCCAGTCCTATTTCTGTTCTTGAGCAATTTTCTGTGGAAGATATTAGTAGCCCTTTGAGCACAGAAACCCGACCTTGTAAGTTTTTATCTTACTGTATTATTTATTCTTTCAACTGTTAATAAAGTTTGTCTATGAAGTTGATGCAGTTAAAGTGGTCAGTTTCTTTGATAAGCTAATGCAGTTAAAGTTGTGCAGCTGAACCATCAGTCCTGCCACGACAGATTGGTATGGAAGACCTTTTAGCTGTTCTTCTTCATTCCCCTATGGATATGATTATGACTTCAATCACTTCTGAACAAGAGCATGGATCCATACTCAAGTGTCTGTGTGCAGTGTTGCAATCTTTTGGCCTCAACTTGAATGAATTTTCGTTGAAATGTCATCTGTCAGATCAGCTTCGTAAACTTTCCTCGGATAATCATAAGCTCCTGCGCGATTACTTCATTGAAGTCCTCCTAGAGTTTTATGAGTGCCATTTAAGATTCTCCCCTTGGTTGTCATTTATCAAACCAAAAATCAGGTTGAATTCAAAGATAGAAACTTCAGCTCATGAAGTAATGAAATATGTTGATTGGGATCCCGTCTTGAAGCCACCTTTGCTAACAATGGAGCAACTACTGAAGGAAGACATCGCGAAACCTGGAAGATGGATGGATATCCGAATGGATACTGAAGATATTGCAAATGAGACAGTAGAAGATATTCTAGAAGACTTTATAATGGAAACTATCACCGAGTAGCAGATCATTTTGCAGGGTTCTTTGTTGCTTAAGATGTTGTGGTCCAAGTTGCAGCAGAAAAGTTCTAGGTGTAGGCTGGTTGAACCGTGTTACGCAGTTGAGTTTTGCGCATTGTGTTGCGTAAACACATGTTTACTTCTCGGATGTTTAGCATCTGGCAAAGGGAGATTTTGTTGATATACTGAAGGATGGTTATAGACAGACACTGCTGCTGAAACTAATTAAAGCACATGGCTGGAACATGATGAATAGTGTATACTATATAGTCTAGAATAAGCCTTAGGGAGCCATTGGTCATAGAGTTTTGTTTTCTCCTTAGGTAGACAATTCTGCTAGAGTGAGTCAATTTGCACAGATAGGACCATTCTTGTACATTTTTGTATGCTTGACAGAACATCACTAATAAGAATGGTCCTTGTGTTTCATATCTTTGTATGTGCTGCTATGCTACCTATGTTCTCACTTCAAACTTGGTGATATGGTTTCGGTTATTTGAGTGTTTGATGAACACCAAACAGTAATAGCCGAAACTCGTCCTGAGTAAAAGGATCTACGTACAAGGAAAGATACAAGTATTAAACCTAGCAAGTGCAAAACTAGGGATTTAGTTCTACTACAAAACCTAAACCCACCAAGTATTGTCAATGTCACAGATGACACAGAAACAGTGGAATTGAAATTACTCAATCTTTATATTTAATAAATAATCAAAGATACTCACAATTAAAACAAGTTAATTTAATTAAATTTCAATCTAATTATCCATTATTATTCAAATATACTATATTTATACCAACAAATTGAGAATACAATCTTTTCTTCCTCCTATTAACTCATTTAATACCCAAAATTATAAATAAAATTCCACATTTTTTATTCTTTAATATATTTTCCTTAACTTTTTCATCTGGCATGTTAAAATCCATGACACAAACTCATTTATTAGTTAATTATTTACATGCGTGTCATAGATTTTTCATCTAATCCACTAAATCCTTACAAAATATCATATTTAGGCCAATTTCTCTATTAATTATTGATTTTTATCCACAATCACCCACATGCATGTTGATTTTAAACACAAAATTAAAACACAATCAACCAGGGTTAGCCATTAAGTCCAATTGGTATTTTATATTCCAAGCAAATTCCTAATTGGTCATGTTTTGATTGGTTAGCCATTAAAAATCCTGAATCGGGGATATTACACAAGTTGTGAAAGTCATATTGAAGACAAACTTCACCCCATGATTGACTCTTTAAGAAAAATAGAAAAAGAAACAGAAGACAAGGCCAGTAAAATAGTAATAATATTTTTAGAGCTTTCTGAAAGAATGGCAAAAGGACAAGATGATGGTTATTTGAGATTTTGAAAATGAAAATGCTGAGCTGGACTATAATATTGGGGAAGATCAAGTTGAATGAAAAGAAATAAAAATAAAAAGCTCATGATATAAAAGAAAATCTTAATTCTTCCTAACTTTTTTTTCCGGGTTATCTCTCAACTGAGATTAATTTTGTTTAAATTTTGTAGTTAAAGTGGTGACTCTTCCGTCATGATTTTCTTCATTCTCAAGACTCGAATTCAAAACCTTAAGTAAAAGTGAACAACTCTTTTACCATTTGAGCACAATTAATATTAGTAGCTAAAAGATTATTTGACACATCGGGAGATGGAGAAAAACAGACTACAACTTAAAAAAGAATAGATTTTTTATTGCAAATTTAAAATTATAAATAATAATATGATGTATTTTATATTATTAATTATCATTACGGTAGTAGAAATCGAACCCATAATTATATATAATAAAAACGATATACATTAACCAGTTGAACTAGAACTAATTTATACTTTGAAGTATTTCCTTAAAAAAGTTATTGTGACTGATTTATATAAAGATTAAATTATCACTAGATACTTAATTCACTTTTATAGAAATCCTTATTAGTTCACGAGTTTAAAATCGAATCTTTCTTGAATTAGAAATTGGGTTAGTGCTGGCATAATTATTAATTAATGTTGACGGTTGACTTATCATGGTATTAAGATGAGGGGTGTCGAAGCTA
>NBIL01126860.1:0-13515 GCA_002752925.1 Viola pubescens var. scabriuscula | reverse complement strand
ATCCATTTATGCTTAGCATCCGTCCCAAACCTTAACACTCGTTCCCAACGAACGAGAAGAAAAAGGGGGTGCGACACCCCTTTTTGTATTTTCTATTTTTAGTTTTTCCTATTTTGTAAACTCCTATAAAACTCTAGACTTTTAGGGTTTTAGGAGCTTCTTCCACCTTCAGATTTTGCATACTCTCTCCGCCTCCGGCGTTTTCCCTTTCCGTTGTGATAAACCGAAGCTTTGCTCCGACCGGTAATATTCAAGAGTTTCTTCTATATTCCCTTCTTTAATTATGCAATTTAATTATTTTATTTGTGTTACTGTTAGCATGAGCGGCTAAGCTCCCTCCTCTTGGTCAAAGGTAAGTCGAAGGTTGCTTAGGATAATTAGAAGCCTGATCAACTATTAATTAAACCTAGGTAATTAAAGTCGTCCTTGTAGTAATAACTAACGTGAGACTGCAGGGTAAAGTAGACAACTAGTTCGGAGTCACCAAGTCGAACTGGTCCAATCTTACTAGGGCAAGTAGCCAATTAGGGTAGTGCCTCGAGCGTACTGAATGTCCGGCCCTAGGTGTGTCTTTCCCCCTCTTAATGGGTCTCTGAGTATTGCCTCTATAAGCGTACCTTGGAAGACGGCAGAGAGTCAAGGTTACCCCATAAGCGCACCTTGGGGTAGCTTCTCGTACGAAGGAAAGCAGGGGGCCTAAGCGTACCTGGCTCCTATAGCATGCCTATGAATTAGGAGTGGAACATTACTGCACCAATGATTGACTAGGCCTAGATGCAACCTAAGATGAACCTTTGCTAGGAATCTTTCTCATCTGATTTTATTTCTTTAATCATTCTGCTTTATTTAGTTTTAGTCAAACAACTCTCTCAAAATCCCCATTGTGTCACTGTCCCGTTTTATTTGTCTTTGTCATACACTAAAGTAAGCATCTACCCCTAGTCCCTATGTTCGACCCTGTTACCACTATACACAATTCTTTGTGCACTAGATAGCAGGTTTATTATTATTTTTTACTGCTTCGACAACCGATCAGTACCGTGGTAATTTCGGTACAGTATTTCAGTGGACACCCTTAGTCAAGAACATACAATAAGAATCAAGTCTTGTACGTGGGTGCTCATGGCCCCTTATCCTCTTATTAGGCATCAACTGCAATAAAGAAGGAAAATGTTAGTGTTTAGGTCATATTATACTCTATCCGTTTTTAAATAAATGATTTCTTGACAATTTTTCTTTGTTCTTGAAAAAAATATCATTTTTGTCATTTTCAATGTATTGACGTAGTTAATAAAGCGATTGAGAATAATTGGTTAGAAACACATAAAAAATGTTAATTAATCATTACTTTAATTATTGTGAAAGTAGGTTGAAAATAATATTTTTTTTAAGACAGAGAGAGTTGTTTATAGCCCAATATTGATATATTTTTTTTAGTAGAAGAGAATAAGGTAGGCATGAAATAGGCCTAACAATAGACTAGAGAAAATCAAAATCTCAAAATTTGGGAAGAGTGTAAAAAATATACCCCATGTTTCATATTAAATGCCTTTTTATATAAAAAAGTTACTCTAGGTACTTTATAATTAGTATTTCAAATTAAATGTTATTTTATAATTTTTTAGGTATATTATGATTAATTTATTTTATATGAAGGAAAGTGATGAATGCTCATTGATTAATTTATTTTATATGAAAGAAAAATAGTTATTTAATATTAAAATTATTTTCAAAAATTGTGAGTAATTATTTTTTTAATTCTCATGCCCAAAGCTAAAAAGAGATTTAATATGAATCGAGGAGAGTAGCAATTAAGATGATGATGATGATGAGCATGATTACATTGATTAGGTTGACATTCTTCTTTTTAATTTATTTCTTTTCTTGAATTGAAGATTAAGAAGTAAAGAAAAGAAGACGATAGAATATACATTACCTGTGGTAAATGATCTTACTAATTCCGAGCCAAAGTTGAGAGATTAGGCACATAGTTTGCCTCACTCATACCGCTCCTTTCTCTGAGTTTAAGCACAAGATGAAGTCTGGATTCTAATCAATCAATCAAATTACAACAACAATTATTCCTATAAAAAAACAATAAAAAAAACTAACAAATAAATTTACACAAAAAGAACAAGAGAGAGAAGTCACTACCGGATGGTGATTATATATTTTCTTTTATAAGGTTGATCCCGTTTGAACATTATCGAGTGTTTAAAATATGATGATTTTCTCAATTTCTCAAATACGAACATAAGATATGAGTTTATGATGGATAAATATCTTACTAATTAACCCCAAATAGTTAGTGTGATAATTTTCTCAATTCCTTACCATATATGGTTAGTTTTAAAAGAGATATTAATTTGGTAATATATATTTCAACTTGTTTAACTAGTTAGACCATATAGTTTGACTAGTTCGGTTAATTTTTTTCGATTTAACCATTTTTTGTGAAAATATATCGGATCAAACTAGTTAATATCCGAGTTACTGATTTATTGATCTGAATGGTCGGTCTGATCCTGTTTTTAAAACTATGATAATAACCTAAGTTTTTTTATAAAGACAAAAACTCTAACCATAAATCCAAAAGTGTTAGATACACTTTTAATCTTTTATAACTCAGTAAATCTTTTAATCTTTTATAACTCAACAGCAAAGCCTCTTGTAAGGGTGAGCCCCTGAAACTGAAAATTTTCCTTGTAAATATTAAGATAGCAACATAAAGTTCCTATTTAAAATAACTATGTTTTATTAACTTTTATACTCTAAGATAGTTCCTGTGTAATTTTTTAGTAATGCTAAACTAGAGGAAGAAACAAGAGGAATTGACTAGCGGAATGACGTAGCGTGGCAGTTTTGTAAATACATGGTGACAGTTTCGTAAAAAAAAACAATCATTTTATTTACGAAACTGTCACGNCATATTATTCCGCTAGTCAATTCCTCTAGTTTAGCTTACTCATAATTTTTATATGTAATTTTTATATTATATTATAAAATAAAAAAAGTGAAAGAGTAGAGGAATATTTTAGTTCTAAATACACTTAAACTTGAGCTTGTAAATGTTCGAATGATAGACTTCATTTTTCTTGATCACAAGTACTCCACTTAAGAAGTATCAAATCACAAATTAATTTATGGGTCTAAATTATCAAAACAAAGATTATTAAAACATATAATTTTGTATAGTTTTTACGTGTAAATGGAGGCATCCGAGTATAATACTAAGTTATAAATGAGAATCATGTTTAAATGGTAAGATTATGATATTTTGACCTTAACACTCATTATTAGGCATACGTAAAACATCTTAATACTTTTCAAATTTTATTTTACATGCCAAGCTTATGAAATTCAAGTGAAATAAATAAGTAGAGAGTTGCATATAATTAGAGAATAGAGTATAAAATAAATGAATATAAAAATAGTATTTTTTTTAGTAATTAAGTGAAATAAGTATGATTTTGATATTCTTTGGTGACGACCAATCACAAATTCACAATTAGTAGATGCTTATAAACAAAAATAATTAAAAATATATAAATTTATTTTGGTAAAAAAAAACTAGTGAAGATTATTATTATTATTATTATTTATATTAATATATACCAAGTCATTGTGTATAAAATCTTGACTGGAAACTTAGAAACTTAGTAATATATATCAACATTTACAATTATTATTTAGTAAAATTATTTGGAAGAAAAAAACGATCAAATATTAGAAATACTTGTTTAAGTCAAGCCCACGCCCACGATGATTCCCAATTTCCCAATTTGTTCAACATGTAAGAGGCAAGTTAGGCTTTTGTTGAGCAGACACAAAGAACAGTTGATGCAAAGCATAACGGCAGGCAATATTTACACAGCAGAATAGAAGACCCAAGTCAAATACAAAGAAGATGAAGGTGGTGGCGCTGGTAAGCGGCGGCAAGGACAGCTGTTACGCCATGATGAAATGCATCCACTATGGTCACCAGGTCTGCTTGTGTTTGTTCATTTTATTCAATATACACCATAAAGATCGAAACTTTCTTACTCACCAAAGCACAACGCTTCTGTTTTTTGACTGCCTTTTTTACTTTTCCTAAATGGGGTTTTTGTTTTAATGGGTTTACATGTGATAGATTGTTGCTTTGGCCAATTTGATGCCGGCTGATGATTCAGTCGATGAGCTGGATAGCTTCATGTATCAAACTGTGAGTTTCTCGTCTCCCTCACATCTCTCTGCATATATTCTTGTTCTTGTGTATCTACAACAGCATATAACTTGTGTTTATGCCTGTTTAAAATTTTCTTCTGCTTGCCTTGGGGATCTTGAAGTAAGCTCTGGAGAGGCTTTTAAGTTTTTTTTATGCATAGCCATGGTTCAATGTTAGTGAATGTTTTCTTATTTCTGATGCTTGCGCCTCCTTTTCGAGTGCTATGTATGAATATCAATTGGTGCAACTGAAGTACAATAGATATAGTGTTATTTATCATGTTATTTACTCCATTATGTTACTGGAATTTTTGAATGCTTTTGCTAGGTGGGGCACCAAATACTTAGCTGTTACGCAGAATGCATTGGGGTGCCGATATTCAGAAAGCGAATACAAGGATATGCAAGGCAAGTGAATTTTAAATGGATATCATTAGGAAAACCAAATGCCTTATTTTCCGTTAAGATACTGAGAGTTAGGCATCAAGCTGGTGTTGTGTGGTGAGATTCTAATTGCATGAAAGGGGGTTGGGGTGTGCCTCTAGCAAATTCATACATTAATCATTACAGGAAATTCATTTCTTGACCAATGAAAGTTTCTTAAAACTGAACTTACTGGTAAGGTATCCGAATTATTTGATTAATTAGTAAAGAAGAAAAAAGTGTATTCATGCAATTAAGTTTTTGTGTTTGTTGCGTGCCGCTGTTTCTGATGGTTATCGTGGGTTATTTAGGGATCAGGCACTTAACTACACGAAAACTCCAGGTGATGAAGTCGAAGATTTATTTATCCTGTTAAGTGAAGTAAAAAGACAGATACCATCTGTCACAGCAGTATCATCTGGTGCAATTGCTTCAGACTATCAGAGGTTAAGAGTGGAGAGTATTTGTTCAAGGTTAGGTCTTGTTTCTCTAGCATATTTATGGAAACAAGATCAGTCATTGCTCCTTCAGGAAATGGTAAATTGCTTGTTATAAATGCGAGTGCTTGACAATTAAAATGTGAAGTTTCCTTGTTCTTTTGGGGTAATCTGCCTTTTTTTGTCCCACCAGATAAACAGTGGCATTAAAGCTATCACAGTAAAGGTATGATATATTGCTTCTGCATTTCTGTGTTTGATTGGTAAAACTGTGCAATTATTTTTGCGTGCTAGCCACATGGATATTTTTGTGTTAATTCAAATGTTACACCTAGATAGTCTCGTTCACATTCACAATTTTGTCATGACAAATTAGTCACTCCTTTATTTGATCTCTGTGGAGGTTATACTTCATTCATTATAGAGTAGGTACTAATTGTACCTGCTTCAATAAGTTAAGTAAGTGAATGATCCAAGTTAGATCAGTAATTAATTTTCATTTTATTTAAAGGGTAACAGATGCTGGAGCTCTACTATTTTATCTTGCATATGCACGGTATCGGGTGTTAATAACAGTCGACGGCTATGAACAACAAGTACTCTAGTTCTGTGCACATATTATGCTACATGATTATATTTCCCATGCATGAGAAGCTTTGTTTCTCAACACAAATTATAACTATTTACTGGTATATGCAACCGTCTCAGTGTACTTGAAATGAACATCCTAAGTTATGTGGATGGCTTGTGAGGTCAAATATTAAGGTTGTTCTGCTTTTAATTCCATAGGTTGCAGCCATGGGGTTGGATCCTGCAAAGCACTTGGGCAAAGAACTAGCGGTTTTGTGGTCCCACCTGCATAAATTGAAAGAGTATGCTTATGTGTCTCTTTCCCCCTCTTTAACATTATTACTAGTCCTTCAATAATAATTTTGTCTCCCTATTGTCAATCGTGCCATATGCTTTTGCAGGTTGTATGGTATAAACGTATGTGGTGAGGGAGGGGAATATGAAACATTGACCCTTGACTGCCCACTCTTTGTTGTAAGTTTAACCCACTCATTGTAACTTCTATATGTTGTAATGTAGATTGTGGTGAAGGATGATTAATAGAGTTCCTTTTCATTGTCTTGTTTTGTGGCTCCTTTTGGTCTACGATTTTTTTTTGCACGCATGCTATTAGTGTGCATCATATCTTTTTAATACTGTTATTATCCAGGGTTGGTTCAGCTGTGTTCAACAAGTCCATTTAATTTGTTTAATTACCCTCCATACTCCATTCTATTATCATCATAACGTTTTAAATTTTCAGCATGCCAGAATTGTTCTTGATGAATCTCAAACTATATTGCACTCTCCGGATTCCATAGCTTCAGTAGGGGTTCTTCACCCCCTTGTGTTTCATCTGGAAACTAAGGAAAAGTCCATTTTACTTGGCAATAATCATATAAGTGATGGTCTCTGTCGGGAACAAACGGGTAGCGTGTTTGTGGTGGAAGGAGACTGCCCACAGAGAAGTGAGACAGCATGCCATTCTGTTGCTGAAATTGATTATTTAGTTGAAGCCACACATGATAGGCTTCATATTTCTAAAACAACGAGGGATAATGGATTTTCCATCTGTTGTTGGCTGCAAGGTTCATGCAAAACTTCAGCAGGTAAGCATGTCTTCCCCATTCTCTTAGCTGCTTTGATTTTCCTTTTGACTCTACAAGTTTCAAGTGATCTGCAACCGTTTCTTCATGCAGGTTTGGATGAAGATCTACAGGTTATTCTAAAGCATATAGAATCACAACTTGCAGCATGTGGCCTTGGCTGGAAGAATGTCCTATACATTCACCTTTATATTTCTGATATGGATGAGTTTGCAATAGCGAATGAGATGTATGCCAGATTCATTACACATGATAAGTGTCCATTTGGTGTTCCATCCCGTAGTACAATTGAATTACCTTTGTTGCAAGAAGGTTTAGGGAGGGCATACGTTGAAGTTCTAGCAGCGAATGATGACAGCAAAAAGGTCTTGCATGTCCAAAGTATCTCTTCTTGGGCGCCTAGTTGCATTGGACCGTATAGCCAGGTATTGCAAATTTCTCTTATTCTCTTAGATTGCTCCTTTTCTTTCTACTGTTGTTTCTATTAGTGTCTATGTGAAGAGAAGGGAAAAAGAAGTTTAAGCTGTATTTGGAAATAACAGTGTGAACTGGAAAAAAGAATTCAATATCCTATTGTAGCTCCAACCATGTTAATTGAACTCATGCACGGCTTCCGGTGACAAGTGTAAATATTAGCACATTATAGTGCCTAATCATCCACAGGAATCCTTTCTTTGTTAAATGAACTTCGGTGAATTCAACTTTACTTTTTTGAGAATGGTCTCTTGATTCCAAGGGTTAGACTAGAGACTTATTGCATGAGTTATGTAAGTCCACGATCATGACAATTTTTCTAGTTTTCATGATTAGAAAGTAACTACACTGTTGTCTGGTCATGCTCAGTTTTGGCCATGATCTGTTCAGAAAGAAAACAAAAGTGTTTTGGCGTTGATAGCTCTTTGCATATATTTATATGATATCCGAATCTCTTATATTCTATCTACTTGTTTGCTTTTAGGCGACCTTGCATAAGGAGGTTCTTTACATGGCTGGGCAGTTGGGTCTTGACCCTCCTA
Source organism: Viola pubescens var. scabriuscula (assembly GCA_002752925.1). Lineage (NCBI taxonomy): Eukaryota > Viridiplantae > Streptophyta > Magnoliopsida > Malpighiales > Violaceae > Viola > Viola pubescens. Next base: position 5,778 of record NBIL01126860.1, on the reverse strand, counting down.
CTATGACTCTCTGCAATGGAGGCCCCACCGCTGAGTTGGAGCAAGCACTTCAAAACAGTGAAGCAGTGGCAGAGTGCTTTAACTGTTCAATATCTACCTCAGCTATCCTCTTCACTGTTTACTGCTCAACTCAAATTCTATTGTCAGAAAGAGTGGAAATTCAGAACAAGCAGGACTCTTTTCTTAAGCAAATGAAGTTGCTTCAATTAGAAAAGCGAAACAAATGCAAAGTTCTCAATCCCATAATTTTGTACATTTTGGTTCCAGATCTGCCAAAAAGGTACATTTCTTTACATAGATCTCTTCATATATAATTAGGTGTTAGATTAGAAGTCTTCCTTTTTTTCCCATTGAAGCAATTAAAGGCAATTAGAAGTCTCTTTTTTTCCCACAGAGAATGCTTTTACTTGTATCCTGAAACTTACAGTTAAAATGACATCTGGTTTGTGCAATGTTACATTAACGATTGCTTGGACAGTATCCGAAGTAAGTCTTGAACTAGAAAACTAACTGTTAATGCCATGAAAAGGTCGAGCATGAATGCAACTTGCCACTTTAACCTGCTTCATTTTTTCCTAGATAATGTAAAGAGTTCCCTTAGCAACTTGCCACTTTAATCTGCTTTTCACCACTCTCTGGTTATTGCAGGGCATTTGTAGAAGTAAAACCACTTCTCTTTGTCCCTGAAGATACGGACATGACAGATGCATGTGCTCAAAACCCATCTGCTGAAGTGCCAAATCTTTGGGGTTTCAATCATGTGCAATGGCATGACTCTTGCATTCAGAAATGTGTTGTAAGTGGGAAGATATGTGCAGTCCTATTGTCTATTAGAGAAGAGCTTGTTGCAAAGATCTGTTGTAATCAGTCATTAGATGCCAGTGTGCATGATGGTATTCATCCAAGTTCCCTTACGGCGGAGCATATCGAAAGGGTATCGAGATTTTGCATTTATCTTCTCCATAAAGTGCTCGTGGAGAATGCTTTCTCTTGGGGAGATATAACAGTGAGTTGTCACCTTCTCTTCAGATTAAAACTAATCCCTCTAAGAGACTGTGGTCACTTTGATATTTGGCTTTAGCCGCTGCGTAGTTATTTCCTTTTCCGACAACCTTCAACAAAACACTAACATTTTGTCTTTGCTTTCTTGTAGAATATGAGACTCTACTTCCGAGCTAGCCTTGGCATGACCATGGAGACGCTATCAACTGTGCTCACCAATGCTTTCAAAGAGCTTGCTGAAATGGGCCACCGGATTCAAAATGTTACGGTTCCGATATTCAATATCGTACCGGTCTTGGGTGCTGGGGAGTCCCCCACATGCATGGACAATATAATCACATGTGAAGTATTTGCTCAGAGATTCTAAATCTCATTTGCAGTTATTCCTTCAGGGAATCACATTGCTTCATAAATTATGTACAATTGTTTGTTTCTTACCAGAGAAATAGGAAGAAAACACGCATGCATCTGCGCAGTTAGGAGTGCTGAAATAACCTGCTGCCAAATACAATGTGTGGGTTGTTTAGTCACTTTTGATTGATCATTCATCCAAGTCTTCCGAAATTATTGTCAGAATTTTCATATTATAATGTAACACCATCATCTTCTTTGTTCTGGGGGTATATGTTTTCTCGGCCCTGTTTTAGCAGCGTTTAAATTACTATGGATTTTTAAGTCCACTAATTTTGTTCACTCTGGATGTACAAACCATTTATAACCTTTACTTATTTGATAGGTTTATTTAAGTAGATATTGTTATTATTATAATTAGATTTTTTTCTGAATATGTAAGTTTTTTTTTGTTTATAATCATAATGTGGACAATTAATTATGTGCAATAAGAAATAAGCTTGGTGAAAAGGGTACTCCCCTGTTAATACTTCAAAAGACAAGTAGTAAAAGAATAAGGGTCTGATTTTGAGAAAAAATTTAAAAATATATGGTAAAGTATATGATGTTTCTTATCCATTTTTTTTTCTCCGAGATCATTCGATAATCTGGTTACTATATTTACTCCGAACTTGAGCCGAACAGGACCTCGAAGGACGGTAAAATTTTCCTCTACAAGTTTTAACACAATTGTATACATAAAATTCGAACCTGAGACTTCTAATTAAACTATTCGGTATGTTGTTGAAAATGTCAGACCTTGCTTTGGAACCCATTGTTGCTTAATCGGGGGCTATTATATGAACTAGATAAAGTACCCAATTTTTGTTATAGTGTCCCCTAAATAAATGACACTCCTAACATATTTTCTATTTTTTTTATACTCAAACTTCATACTTATATTAAGAGTAAATAATTTATTTATCACTCACCGCCATGACACTAATATAATATAATATCAGTAAAGGAAAGGGTTCATGGTTGCATTATTCTTGTTACCTGAAACCACCACCAATCACGCATGTACTTTAACCACCAAATTATACAAGTGGACAAACAATTATTCATCTCCCAATAATGACAGAAATTAAACTAAAAGAACAAAAAAAGAATTTTGGGAATTATATGGTTGGATGGCTTGTTAATTACCTCACGTACAAGGATATATTTAGTTACAATCACATCATGCATACCAATTCGTACCCGAATGGCCGATGGGACAAATCCAAATCTACCAATTATATACATTGAAAAGCTAGAGATAAGGGGCAAGGACCGCAAGGTCACAACTAGGGGAAGGAGTGGTTTGGGCTAATGTTATCAATATCGTAAAATACTATTTGGTATGGTCGGTACGTCTCTTTCCAATACTAAAAATGAGATACAAAACATGTTATACCATCTCTTTCTATCTCGGTCTATACCGGGCATACCAATCTTACCAGTTAAATACTGGCCGGTATGGACGGTACGTCCTATCCCAATACTAAAAAAATATATTATAAGTTTGTTGAATTTTGTAAATTTATAGGTAATATATATAAGAAAAATAGAATACCAAGATAGAAACCGAAATAAATATTTTAATCGAGACCGATACATCCCGTAATAATTATCAAAGTGAAACGCTTACCGGTTCGGTATTAACAACGGGCACCAAACGATTTGCATATTATGCATCAATATATAGTATATATTTTTAGTATTTTATATTCATATTCTTCCTAAATTAATAGTAGTAATTTAGTGTCTAATAGTAACATACTTAAGCATATTTTTTTTAGAAGACGTGAACTTATTAAAGTTGTAAAGTTGTATATAATATTATTAATATGTTCTAATGTCTAAAATGTGGGGGATTTCAAAAACAAAAAAGGCTATGATGAGTTTTGTGAGTGAGGCATGCCCACATGGGAAGGGGACATGGGACCATTAATTAGACATAGTTTTAAGAGCAAAAGAGTGCAACCCCACCACAATACTCTATTGTTGTACTACAAAAATTGTTACCATTGTTTAAATTAGATTATTGAATATTGAAATTAATCATTACATATATAATTACTTTAAAGACAAAAAATGAATCCAAATAATAATAATAAAGGTAAGTTTAATCAGATAATTTTAAGCACAAAGCTTGCTCATAATGTATAAAATTAGTAGAATGAATCATTTTACGTAAACTTTAGTTGGACTAAATTAACAAACATGAAGAAAAAAAAAAGATAACATGTAGTGGTTTGATTAAAAAAAACAACGAATATGAGGATTAAATTAATTATTAAAGCAGGTTTTGATTGAAATTTTTTTACAAATATGAGGATTAAATTAATCATTTAGGCAGTTGATTGATTACGAATGTGGTTACTAAATTAACCATTTAGTAATTTAATTGGAAAATTTTAAAGAATGCGGTGACTAAATTAAAGAAAGACCAATTTTAAAAAAAATGTTATTTTGAAGTTAGAGAGATTTGGTGTTTCCGATTCCTTTCGAAGATAAATTAATCTATACTCCATCATATTAAAAATCAAAAATCAACCTAAATGATACCTTAGTAGTTGTTATTTCAAAACTCGAATACGAAAATTTAGATAGTTGTTATTGTTATGTAGAAAAAAGAAAGAAAAGAAAAAGAAAAAGAAAAAGAAAAAGATTATTGGAGTTCAACTAGCTAGCAGTGAGATCTAGTGGGCCTTCAGCCTGGTCCATGATGGAATGACTATTAAAACACAGACACAGAACTACTAAAACAGAAGCATGCATGACTTTTATGTACTAAGATCAAACTGGAAATTTGAGTCCCGGTGACATATAGTTGTTAAATTCTCGATCCAACTCTTAGTATTTTACGAATTACAACATGGTTTTTTTTTTGCCGAGATAGACTCTTGAGTTTAACAGCCTTGGATATAATACTCACCGTATTGCACTTGTGCTTTGAGCCTTTGTGCATCAAAGCTCAGCCCTCTCTTAGTTACAACACGATTGAGCCTAGGGCCTTTGGTTTATGCATAAATGGTTAAATTTAACAAATGATCTGTATAAGTAGTTTTATACTGTCACTTATCAAGCAGTAAGTTGTTTCTTCCAACTGTGTGTATAGATAAATTATTCATTATAGGTACTTTATTCAGTGGGCTAATCCGATGCAAACATAATTAGTCATACCTAGTTAGTTCATAGATACATGCAGTTTATGCTTGAAATAACCCGTAACAAATAAAGAAGGTGTTACTGTTAATTCACCTCACAATTAGTCACGTTATTTTAATTCAAATGATATTGTTTTATAAACAAATAATTGAAATTATGGTTGAATTTATAAAGATTGACTGTGTATTTTCACACAAAAAAATCAATCCAAACGCAGTTCATAATCATTCATGTAAAATAAGATCACTCAAATTTGAGCTAACACATCATTTACTTATAGTATGAAAAATATTATATTGACGCCTGAACTTTTCTCTCTCCTAATTTAGCACCTAACTTTCAACTAGTGTGAATTTTACACCCAGCTTTTCCTCCGTTATCAAATAGGCACCCAACTTTTTTCTTCGTTAACAACTTAGCACCCAAGCCCCCAATTTTTCAATTGATTTTGACTAACACCGTTAGTCAATACCATTTTTTTTTGTAAAAATAGTTATTTTAGTCCTTCAAATTTATTATTTTTCAAAAATACCACGTAAGATTTTTTAAAAAAAGTTACAAAAAAACCAAAATTTTCAAGATTTTTTTTGAAAATTATGAAATAAAAAAAACTTCAAAAAAAGGAATAAAAAAAACAAAAATATAAAATATCAAAAAATAACCTGAACAACTAAAGAATATGAATAAATTCGAAAATAAATCAAAATTCCAAAGTTTTGTTTAAAACTTCAAAAAATATCCAAAAAAATAAAAATAATATAAAAAGTGATGTAATTTTTTAATGAATGAAAGAAAATTAAATTAAATATATGATATTTTAAAGAATTTCCTAACCAACTATTTATTTTTCATTTTCATTTTCATTTTAGACCAAAACAAAAGATAATCCTCTTTTGGAGAATTAAAAGAAAAAATATTTTCCTTTTTTCTTCCTCAATACATCTCTCTCATCAAATCCACTCGTTATTTGCGTTTATTACTACTGAAACGACATTACCTTTAAGCATGAGCCTCGTTATGTTTGGTTTGAATTTTCTTATTATTATTTTAAATCTCCTAGTAGATATTACCGACGCGGGTCAAACACATTGTTAAATCCTTAATTGTGTATTAACTACAGTAGAAACTCTATAAAATAATACACTTGGGACCACTAAAATTTATTAATTAAAAGAGTTATTAATTAATCGATAAATTAATAATTATTAATTTATATATTAATTAATATTT
>NBIL01126831.1:0-16332 GCA_002752925.1 Viola pubescens var. scabriuscula | reverse complement strand
AGGGTTCCCTTGGCTAGATCTTACCAATTGCTCCACATATCATCCGGGTCTTGAACCTTAGGCCGGATCATATCATTATCTTTCATAACAGTTGTTAGAAAATGTAACTTTTGGCGAGAGACATTTATTTACACTTTATAAATCAAAATAAATCACATTTTTTTCTTTTTTGTTATTAACCAAAGGGCGGTATTTCATAACATATATCGCATATCATCATGATCCCTTACTAAACAAAACTTCAATGATAAACTAATAACTAATATTTTTTTAAATGTGGGAAAGTATAAAATGAGTAGTATTAAACATGTAGTAATAAGAGTATTGCACATTGCATTCACGTTGTCACTTCTTTATAAAGATTGGAGTTGAAGAATATGTTGTTGCGGTTAGTATATGATTTTGTGAAAAATTAAATGGGTAGGGTACCGAACTTGCGACCATCCTTAAGCTCAAGCTTTAACCAAAGAAAAGCATTACCCTTATATAAATTTACACGAATTATATTGACGAATATCCAACTTGCGACCATCTTCGCAAAATTATGACCCTAGCCTAACCCTACTTGTCTTAGAGTCACTATAATAGGAGATGATATTAAGTGAAATGATTTGACTAGTTTAATTTATTAAAAAAAACTAACAAACTTTAAAGCCAAATACCATCTAAGTTTTTATTACTTAAAAGTCAAAATCCATAAAATAATTGTATAAATTTAAAAGGCTTAATAATGACCAAATTGTATCTAACGTTTATACAAAAATCCAAAATAACACCCTACATTTTATATTGGTTTACAATTGAACAATCTCTCAAATTTAGTTTATTAAGTAAAAATATTGTCTAATATTTTGATTTTTTTACAAATGTGAGTACAATTTGACCATTATGCCAAAATAAAATAAAACAAGTCTTCATTAAAATAGGTTTTATTCACATTCTTACAAAACTTTGAGCAAATGATCTTTAAACGAGCTCTCCTTTCGAATTTCTCTATTTCATGAATTATGTATTAGATTTATCATGCTTGATTTGTTCTCTTTCAACTCCGAGTTAACTCTAAGGGGAAGTTTAGGTGAGGAATTCTACAATTACCTTTTATCTTGTATTTTACCTAGGAAATTATTTTATTTTTGGATTGTTAAAAATAAAAGATAGCCTTATTTGATTGAACTTTTTAAGAATTTTGGATTTTTTTATTGCCCTTTGGGGTCCTGTCCGGCTCGAGTCTGGAATAGTTGGCACCCAATGTGGTGACTGGATTACCGAATGGTCTTAACAACAACAAAAATATTTCCTCTCAATTTTTATTATTTATCCTAATTATTTTGAAACAATATTGATAATATATATATATCATCATTTTCTTTAAATGATTTTAAATGTGTTGAGAATTTGGATCGAGCCGAGCAAGCTCAAAGCCCAGCAAGCCTTGATTGGGCTTGAAACTTAATCTCAAGCCCGGTCGGACATCTTATTGTTGGAATCCTTGTAAAGTATGTGTTCTTTTGTAGAGTGGAAATTGGTTTAGTGCAACCAACTTGGAAATTGCCAAATTGGGATCAAAGCTGACATGGTCACTCGGACAATTTAAGACAACATAGACAGAGACATGGATTCACATGAATTTGTGCCTATGATTTAGGTGGAGTCGCATTTATATACTCTAAGATCAAACTTGTAAAGATAAAAAGGGAAATTATAGACATGTGCTTATCAATTAAATGTTTGCATTTTCAACACATTGCCGACGTAGAGGCTTAATTTAAAAGTGTACTTGTATATCCTTCATCTAAAAATTAAAATTAGTGGATTAATTATTAAATAGCGACTTATTTTTTTAAAAAAAATGGTCATACTGTTGGGGGGAAATATAAGTAATTAAACAATAATTATAGATTTGGTGAATAGGAGTTAAAGTAAAAAATGATCTATAACTTTTTTTTTCCCCATAAATTTTTGTTTTGTTTTTGAAATATATATACTTTAATTTATAGGAAGTGGTAGGATAATGTGATTATCGTGAGTGATTAAATATTTTTCACAATTTAAGAAGAAAAATGAGTTAAATCCACTGTAATGAATATTTATTTATTAAAAATATTTTATTTTTTAATGGGTTGATGTGACGTTGGTAACATTAATCACAAGTTCTTAAAAATCATAAAATAGTTCATATACTCTGAAATAAATAAAGTAACGGTGGGATGAGTCATATACCTAGGAGATTGGAAAGTGCATGACAAAAATGATATTTCAGACCTATAATTAATTTAGTTATCTCACTAATGATAAAAATATAGATACTGATATAGGCAGGTAAAGATAAATTTGCCCACTCAAGTGACCTTCGTCAACCTTCCGTTGCGGAACAAGTGCATACACTGTATCTGTATAGATATTACTAGTAGATACTGATATAGCCTATAGGCAAAAGGAAGAGAGAGAGAATAACAAAAGAAGAAAAGGAAGGTAAATAAATGAGAGGGTCCCACGTGGGATATTCCGATTCGCCAGTGACGTGGATCCACCTCAAAACCAAATCTAACCTCCTCTTCTCATCTGTTCTGATTTCTGTGCGCACACACACACCCACATCTGCACACAACCGCCCACGCGACACCTCACCATACGCTCATGTTTCCTCACACTTCACTAATAGTACCCTATCGTACTATTTTAGGATTTATTTATTCAAGCAGAAACCTACAAATAACTCTCATGTGTCATTGTGTTTGGGTTTAGTTGAATTTTGAAAAAAAAAAAAACTCTATTGACATAATTTTCTTTCACACCACTATAAAAATGACAACCTAAATACATTAATAAATGAAATTTAAACATGTTAAAAATGTTATTATGGATGGACATCTTAATTTTTTGTATTAGCAATGATGGAGGAGAGCCATGAAGTACAAATACTCTAAAAAATAATGTTAAAAAATTAAATATATGTTTTGGATATTTTAGGGACAAAAGTTTTCGATATATTTTATTTTATGTTCTCTTATAAAAAGTTTTAAAAAAATGATTCATTTTTAGATTTTAAGAGTTTACTTATTATTTCTATATACTATATAATAAAACATTACATTTTTCCTTATTATACGTATTACTATATTATTATATATATTTTAAAAAATATTTTTGTCATTCATATGATTTTATATAATAAAATATATTTTTAAAATGCAATATGTCTGCCTTTAAATTTTTAAATCAATTTGACACAACTTTAATGAACATGTGTTTTTAAATTGCTTATAAAGAAAAAAAAACATATGTTTTAAACTTATATTATTATTTTTTGAAGATTTTAAGCTTATATTATGAATTGAATTAGAATATTAGAATATATTTGATATTTAATCATCTAATTTTTTGTATGATTAATATTCCTTTTATCTTTTGTAATAATTTAGTTATTTTATTTGTAATTTTATACGAATTGTACTCTTTTTATAATATATTATTTTCATGTTCAAAATAAATAAATATTTAAAAAATTACCTATTTATAGAGCATCATATTTTAATTTTTTAACAATTTATGTATCAAAATATTTTATTATATTGTACTTTCATATTTTGCATCCGTATTCTGTAGGCGTATCTATACTTGGTAGTAGGACTTTGCAAAAAAATACGAAACTCGAAAATCCGAACCAAACCAGTTGAAAACCAATGCGAAAAATCGGGTACCCAAACTAAAAGATGGCAAAAGGAACCAGATCCAAAACCGAACTGATTTTTTTTTAATATTGGGTACCAGATCCGAAAATAATTGAATACCCTAATAACCCGAATTGAACCAATCCGAGTGTAAATCAATTTAAACCGATCTAAAAAACCCAAAAAAAATACAATGAAAAACTAAAACTCAATCCAAATTGACCCAATTTTATTGTTTAGAGAAAAAATATAAATTATCAACACAATATAGAATAATTAAATTAATGTAACAATATTTAATTTAAAAAATAACTAATTAATTAATGTACTCTTTTAATCATTAATGAATTCACTAAAGTGCCTTTAAAAAAAGGTGGAATATTTATATTTGTGATAATTAAATGATATTTAGATAGATTATTAATTAATATAATTACATTAGTTAAGTATATTTATTTTTTCTATAATAATTTATGTGATTTTTTTGAAATACGAGGATGTGAAATACTTTAATATTAAAATATTATTCGATCATAGAAAATAAATTTATCATATTAAGCAAACTAAAAAAGATAATAAAAAAATACAAGAAATGAGTTGATAAAAAAACAACCAAACTAGTAAAATCAAACTCAATTATGAAAATAAATATATTAATTTAATCGATCCGATTTAAAAATTCAAAATTTTAAATTGAAACTCATATAAGTATAATATAACTGATTCATCGAACCGAACCGATCGATTCAACTAAGTATCCAGTCAAATAGGTGTCCAGTTTGACTAAGTAAAGAAATCAATGATTCGAACCGAATCAGTTAAGCTAGGTATCCGAACCGAAATTACAAACCAATCGGCTACCCAAACCGTGAACACCCTACATGGTAGGAGGAGAGGCATTCTCCTTCTCACGCTGAACTAAGGGATTGATTACTGATATTGACGTTACACTTAGAATGGCTGCCACTGTAATTTTCCGAAACCTTGATGCCCCTTTTATCACCCGTAGACCTTGCTGTTGCTGCCTTTAAAACACTCCCGCTGTCCCACGCGCGATCCCCACTGTCCGGCTCCTTCTCATTTAAAACACTCTTTTCAGTTATTAATTTCTACTCTGCCACCACAACCACAATCGCCGCCGCCGCCGCCGCCGTCACTACCACCCTTCCGCCACCTCATACTTCAGTGCATTGAAATATTAGGTACCTAACTTATAGAAGAATAACCAAATCAAATACATTAACAATTTGATCTCTGATTTCAGACACCAGGTAACAGTGACGCATTATTTTTGCATTTCCTTAGTTTTTTTTTTTACAAAAAGTTCTCTCTTGCTTGTTTTTTATCTTTTTCATCTTCTGATCTCTCCGCATTACTGTTCAATAATCAGGATATGCTCATCTGCTGATTTAAGAAATAGTAATGATAAAAACTGTTTTGGGATTTTGATCTCATTTTGGTGTTGCGTGTATGCATGGTTATGGATGTGATATTGTGAATGCAACATGGTGAAGCCGGTTCGCTGTTTAAGTTTATTAGAGGTAGAGGAATGCTATATCATGATTTAAATGTTGAGATGTATGGAACTGAATGAGTGGGAACATATGAAATGCAACGAGTGGTTGCTTTGGTCCCTACTCAAAATACAACTTGTTTTGTTTATTTTTCAATTACATTCCATCACTTTGTTAGCTTCTGTATAGTTCTTCCGACTGCCATGGGGGCACTCTGCATGCAAGATCATACCTGTTCGATTCATGGCTATTTACTCTTTCCTCTCATTTTCATGGATTTTTGTGAATTTTATGTTTGCTTATTAGTCTTATATTTTGTGATGTTTTTGGGTTTTCTAGGCATCCAGTATGGATTCTAAATCGGTCGTGGATATGATAGAGGCCTCATCAGGGGTTCATTTCTCTGGGTTTCATATGGATGGATTAGAGATGAGAAGTAAGGACATATGCGAACCAACTACCTCTCTCGATGAAAAGCTGTATAAACAACCTTTTGTTATTGGTCAGTAAGTCTTTAGGTTATCGTCCATTTCATTACTGGCCCCTTTTTCATTATCCTTGTCTTTTACTGTTTCCTACTATAGCTAGAATATGCAAGCAGTAAAATCTGGAGTATAAGTTCCTAGTGAATCCAACTGATCTAGTAAATACATAGATCATGTCCTGCTTACTGTTATTGAGTCAGTTTTCTATGTATACTTGGCTTATGTGAAGTAGAGATAAAAAAGAAATGATAGTTTGTGAGACTGTGTTCATTTAGAATTTACTCACATTAAGTTTTCCTGATTGATATGTTTCATTGGTAGGTTCATATATCTGTGGACATTTGTAGGTGCCATTAGTATTGCGTGAGTTGTTTTGAGCATTTTTGCTGCAGAAATCTTTATTCCATTATGTAGTTGATATGATCTAGCTTACTTCTTTCCCCTACCGAATCTTGCCATGCAATTTTATCTTTGCTTGGAAAATGTAGGCACAAAATCAGAGGAAATTGGAAAATCTATGCTCATGATAAGCAAGATATGTGTTTTGCATTATTTCATTTTGTGCTAATGGGACTGGAATTGTCTAAACTATGATAATGTGGATCAAGGCTGTGCTTAACAGAGGAGGAAATCTTATGCTGAGGTTGCTTTTAAGCATTGGCATAGCTGGTAAAGTGGTGGAAAAGTCGGTAGGGGTTTTAGATTTATACATATTCATCCCAACATTTTGAAGAAGAGTGAACGAAAAGAGAAGATAACAAAAGTAGTATAAAGCTAGAAATATGAAATGTATGCAAAAAATCAAACTATTTCTGAGTCTCTTGTTTGTTGGTGCATTGTTTTCTTCCAATTTATTATGAATTTGTGTAATATTCTTTCAAGTTCATTGAGGTTTTGATTTCAAAAGTGTCCTGTCTTTGGTTCCTGCAGGAGTTGCTGGGGGGGCTGCATCTGGGAAGACTACAGTTTGTGATATGATTATTCAACAGCTTCATGATCAACGTGTTGTACTTGTTAACCAGGTAATGGTCCCGCCCTCCAAGATGGTTCTGGGAGTTAGTTTTGCGCTGTACCTTTTTGTTCTGAAATTTAGGTGGATTATAAGATAGAATAATCAATAGAACACAAGGATTTTATAGGAATGATGCATGCCCATCACCCCACCTCCTCATCCCACTCTTTATTTTCTTATTTTTTCTTGCACCCATACTCCTCTAATTCTATTATTGTACTGCTTTAGTGCATGGATTCAATTTTTTTTAATCTGAATCTGAATGATGAAATGACAGGATTCTTTTTATCACAATTTATCTGGAGAGGAACTTACCCGAGTTCATGAATACAACTTTGACCATCCTGGTGAGTGGTTCTCTTATTGTACCACAGAAAAGGATACTGGAAAAGCTAACGAGTGCACAATGTCTTCTTAACACTGACCAAACAGGGCATGCTCATACTGTTGGAAAGACTTCCTTATTTCTTTGAAGCAAATAAATGTAACATGTGTAATTATATTAATTTTTTTTGGCCGTATTTCACTTTTTATTCCTTAGCGTAAAAAAGGTCTTGCCATATCTGACATGAGCTTTTACTTTTTTTTATAGAATTTTTATACTATGCACATATCCTAATTCAGATAAGCGCTGGCCATTCAAGTAACCATCAACGAAAAATATGCTGGTTTTACGAAATGTAGCACTTCCTTTTGTGATACTGTGTTGCTTCCATTTTTAGCACATTTCTCTTGTGTTGTCAGATGCATTTGACACTGAGCGACTATTATCTGCTATGGAGAAGTTGAGGCATGGACAAGCAGTAGATATTCCAAACTATGACTTCAAGAGTTACCAAAACAATGTTTTTCCTCCACGAAGGGTATGGTTCTCTTGTGAACCCTTGTCCTGAAACGCATAACTTTGTTAGTTTGTGCTAGACCCAGATGCAGATATCTTGATTCGAAATTATCTGACAAATTTGGGGCTATTTCTTAGTACAACTGTTAAATTCCTGGAAAGTTGTCGTGGTATTTCTACAAAGTTTTTAGTTATTTCAAGTGATTATCTAACTTTTAGGGGCTATTTTTTAGTACATTGGTTAAATTCCTGGAAAGCAACCACAGGGTTGCTGTTTGAAGGGAGCAGCCATTTCATTCAATAGTATAAAAGAGTAGTACCTGCTATGAGGCAAAAAGAAAAAAGAAAAACTTACTTTAATTGTTTTGATCCTAAAAAAGAATTTGTCATCAGTTCTGTTTTAGCATGATGACTATTGTTTTTGTCAGAGGTGTGACTGCATGGGGAGGGGTGTGCTAGTAGGTCTGAACATGGTAACTATGTATAGATAGGTTTTCTGTAAATGGGAGGTTTCTTCTCTCTTTTTCTTCGTCAAGTGAATGCTGCCATATCACATGTACTCTACCATTTCATCATTTCCTTTTTATATTGTGGTTATGCACCTCATCTCAATGTGTCTGGACTTCTGTAGTTCTACTTTTATGTTTTATTTTGCAATATATATCATGCTGTGAATTTTAAGTTGCTATAAATATCTTGCAGGTCAATCCTTCAGATGTTATAATTCTTGAAGGCATACTTATTTTCCATGATCCTGAGGTTCGAGAATTGATGAACATGAAGATATTTGTTGATACAGGTTATTTATTTGATTCCTTTATAATATTTACTTTATTTAAATTTCCTGCAGAATGAACTGTTAATAATGAAGTGAATTCTACTATCATATTGTATATTTTTTGTTTTCAGTTCCATTCTTCTAGCATTCTATATAAGATCATCTTTCATATATGTGCGAATTGTTATGAGAATTGCATCATGTGTTTTAGATCTTAGTATCTGTGTTGGCATCAAACCCATTGAGGAGAAATAAGTTATGGCCTATCCACAAAGTATATTGTGGATGTTCCAATGTTATCATCTTAGGTTAAATGGTGTTTATATTCAACTGAGTTACAAGTTCCTTGAGAGGCTAGCAAAGCAGTATTTAGATCCTCTCAGTGTCTATTTTAGACGCGAGGGGAGGGGAGCAGGTGTAGCTGAGGGTGCTTATTTTTGAAATTTGTTCAGTGAATTTGGCAAATGTTACCTTGTGGTTTAGTACCATAAACTAAATAGGTAATTCTTAACCAGGCTGAAATGATTGACGAGTGATAAGTCGTTCTTAATTTTAACAAAATCCTAATGTACATGTGATATTTTACAGCCTTAACATTAGCGAAACTGTAACACGTTTCATTACTTTGGTTCATTAAGGGTGTCTTTCCTTTGCTATGTTGGTTACCTTTTTTGATGTCAACGGGTTTTGAAATTTCTCCTATAACTACTGATCATTTTACACTGAATATGCCTGTCACTTCATTGTATTACTAAGTGGGATAGTTATTTCATATTGTTAATTTTCCAGTGCAGATGCTGATGTACGTCTGGCAAGAAGAATAAGGCGTGATACTGGGGAAAAGGGTAGAGATATTGGCGCAGTCCTTGATCAGGTTGTTGACTTTTCATAATATTCTGATGTATTGGGAGCTAACTTGTTTACCTTAATTCAGCGAAAAAATAAAAATAGGCGTGAAGTGGTTGGATGTTGGATTGTTATATTGGACTCTTATTAACTTTTTGAGTACATAAAAGAAAGGAAATTCTTAGGTTCTCCTCTTTGTTCTTGTTTTGTAAATGTGATTAGGAAATAAAACTGAAACTGCACTAGCAAGTTCTAGATGTTTACATTATCAAAGTAAAGGCTTCCATTGAACATGTGTTGTTTGGAGAAGAAAAAGAGGACCTTTTCTCTTATTTGAAGTGACAATTCTTCCTTTTCAATTACCATTTTCAATCAGGTTTCCAATTTTGGATTGAATGATAAACTAATTGAACCAACTGAAAGCCTTCAAATGCATGCAAGCTACTCTCTGATCTTCTTACTATGCTACAGTATGTTACCCCTTCTTTCATAGTCATTTACCCTCTGCTATTTTGATGCAGTACTCAAAATTTGTCAAACCTGCTTTTGATGACTTCATTCTTCCGACAAAGAAATATGCTGACATAATCATTCCCCGTGGTGGAGATAATCATGTAGCCGTAGATTTGATTGTACAGCATATTCGCACAAAACTTGGCCAGCATGATTTGTGTAAAATATACCCTAATTTGTATGTTATTCAATCAACTTTTCAGGTATGGCTTCCTATTTACTAATTTACCTAACAATGAAATGTATATTATCTAATGAAGATCCATTATTAGTTGTGATTTGGAAGTGATAGTTTTTTTTTGGTTTAGTTACTTATATTGCTAGGGCTTGTTTAGATCCAATAGTCCTTGCTTCTCTCATGCAGATACGTGGTATGCATACTCTCATACGTGATGCTCAGACAACAAAGCATGACTTTGTCTTTTATGCTGATCGGTTGATCCGTTTGGTGAGTTTAGAGTCTTCTTGTGGTTGATTTCTTAATGAGTTTGCTTGACAGTTCTTCCTCTGAGAATGGGATACAATCGGCTTTTTGCTTATTCAGTTTTTTTTTTACCCCACTCACCAGTCTTGTGTACTTTTCTAGGTTGTTGAACATGGTTTGGGACATCTACCATTTACGGAAAAGCAAGTAACCACTCCTACAGGTAAGCAGCTATAGTTTTATGTTTTCAAAATGTTACTGGCTTGCTATTTGATTATGCATGAGAGGAAGAGTTCATGCATATTTTGTTTGCAATCTTAGTGAGTAGTAGAACTCTGTCAATAAAGATGTTCTATTATGTATGTACACATGTTTGCTAGATTCTATATTTCGATGATACACATGATAAGACCATGACTCTCACAACTTTTTTATTTTGTAAGCGTATCCTTACCTTGACGTGATAGGTCTATTTATCGGTGGTTTAGTGTAGATGTTTTGAAGTTGTGTTATGTTTTAATTTTCTATTTTTTTTGTTTGTTGATAAATATGTTTTGAAGTGGTGTTATGTTTTAGTTAACGTTTTCTTTGCTGCTGGAGGGAATCGTTTGCATTTTCTATTTTGGAGGAAACACTTTGTTATATAAGCATCGAAATATTTGTTTTGGTGGTGTTGATGATGTACTGGTTATTTCTTCTACAATCAAACTTCGTTATTTTGGAATTTTCTATCCGTAACTACTGAGATAGGCTTGCAACATTGTTTTCTGTGTGAATTGCAGGCTCAGTTTACTCTGGTGTGGATTTCTGTAAGAGGTTATGTGGTGTCTCTGTAATTAGGAGGTACTTATATGGTTGCTACCATGAAGTATTGAATTAATATCACCTTTGTCTGGTTAATCCAAGGATTAGCTGTTATGCTTGTTTACTGGTGCCCATGATATGAATTGTATGACAGGCACAAACTGGCTTTAATTTGTTTATTGTCTGCATGATTGATGGCAACTTTAGTTATGGTGAAGATACTGTGCAGATAGCTTTACATATAATAATAATTGTATATCAAACCAACTTATTACCTTTTCTACATTGATTTTGATTATGTACTCTTTCAACTTTAATGTGATTCTTTTATTACTGGCTTGCCTTGTGTAAATTGGTTAGTTGTTCTAGATGGGTGGAACTGGGGGAAAGATACTGGAATTTATAGCCCCTGTTATATGACTCTTTTGTTTTTGTAATTAATTTTCCAATCAGTTCATCTGTTGTGAGCTCTTTCCTGCAATGTAGTGTGGGGGTGTGACGAAACCTACTTTGTATTCTCTTGTTGGTCCCAGTGGTGAGAGTATGGAAAATGCTCTGCGGGCATGCTGTAAAGGCATCAAGATCGGAAAGATTCTTATCCATAGGGAAGGTGACAATGGTCAGCAGGTTCGTGAAAGCTCTTGTTTGTGTTTATCCATCATTGGGGTTGTCTATATATGCGGGATACAATTCGTTGTTCTGATTCTTGGCTTGCTCTTTTAATGATTTCTCAGCTGATCTATGAGAAATTGCCACAAGACATCTCAGACAGACATGTCTTGCTATTGGATCCCATTCTAGGGACAGGTTTGTATTTTTTCCATAATAATTCAAGCTGGTTAGCTTTTCTTATTGCCACAAGACATCTCAGACAGACATGACCTTCATTATTTCTTTTGTTGATCCTTATTGTTTTCCTATTCAAGTCTGAACATTTCACCAGTCAATGGTTATACGAAGCCGTTGGGGTTAGATTTCATGTACCCTTTAAAAGTATTAGGTATTTTTGTATCCAAGAAAGCGTTATTCCTTTGGAACAAATTTCCAGTAGCCATTAGTCCTAGCTGTCAGACCTTTTATTTTAGAAATTCCCTTTGATTTTTACTGCTTTGAAGTGTGCTCCTGGCATATCCATTTGGCCGTGCTGCTTTAGGGTTTATGAAGAGAGCAATTTCATTTTTTTACTATTTAACCATAGCAGAAAAGAAAGGCTAAATTTTCAATTTGCAATGCTTGCTTATCAGCTCTAACATGAATTCGTATACTTTTTACCCAGGCAATTCAGCGGTTCATGCCATTTCTTTGCTTATCAGTAAGGGTGTGCCAGAATCCAACATTATATTTCTTAATCTCATATCTGTAAGTGTGGTTTCTTCTTTTGTTTAGCTCGTTATGAATAACTTCTGTTTCTACAGGTATGTGACTAGTTGTTTTGAGCAGGCACCTCAGGGAGTGCACGTGGTCTGCAAAAGGTACCCAAGAATAAAGATTGTTACGTCCGAGATAGAAATTGGTTTGAATGAAGATTTCCGTGTCATACCGGGCATGGGTGAGTTTGGAGATCGGTATTTTGGTACGGATGACGATGACGAACTGGTGGTGGTGACCACTAAGCAGATGAACTGAGAGTTGCACGAAGGGTGTAAGGAGCGAAACAGCCCAACTGGCTGAAGTCTTGATGTGCTGAGTTTTGCAATTTCAGTTTTCAAATTTGGACTCAAATTAAACCAGTAATTTCGTGTTTCGTTGAAAAAAAAGGGGTCAGAAAGTTACTCAAGGGAGGTGTTTGATTATTGATGACCTAGAGTTGTATGAGATGACAAATAGTTGAGAAAAAAGTGTGAAAAAAAGATCCCCCAATAGTAAAATTGATGCTCTGTATTCATGGGTTATAGGGACAAACATACAGCCACCATATGGAAGCATGATAGTTACACTACAAATGTATGAACTCTAAAAGGTTTTTATCTTCATGTATCACCATAAAATATTCATGGGTTAATTTCCAACTTGCTTTAGATATTTTACACAATAATATCTTGATATGCATTTGCATATATACTCTTTTCTTTTCTTCTGCATAATATCTGACTGAGGCGTAAAGTTTGAGGTGTCACAACTGACAATAAACAATAATGTACCATAAAAATAAGTGCCATTTTTGGTTTGATTCAGATGTTTGAGGGAGCGGAGCCCTTGAAGTGTATTAGAATGGATGAGGGAGGAGCTTTTCCACACAAAATAATACGTGAGCTCCCGTGAGCAGCAAGCCACCTGGCGAAGAGAGTGATCACTCATTTCTATTATCCAAGGACGATAATCTGTGGTGGGCTAATCTCGTGACACGTGTTTGCATTTGTAGGGCGCATTCTTTTTGGTATATTCCATATAACTGATCTATATAGTGTGGTGATTGTGTAAGCTTTGCTTTATTGTACTGTATTGTATTCTTTATCCAAACTAATCCTAAGCTAGCGCGGAAAAGGCTTTACCATGTCGGCCTTTGTTGGAAAGTACGCAGGTATATATAGAACACATAAACTTTTCCCTCCACTTCTGGATTAAGTGGTATGCACCTTTTCCTATTCTGTTCTGTTTCATTAATTCTTGTTCTATATGCTTGTTTTTGGCAGATGAGCTGATAAAGAATGCCAAGTGCATAGCCACGCCAGGGAAAGGTATTTTGGCTGCAGATGAGAGCACAGGCACCATCGGCAAGCGCCTGTCCAGCATAAATGTGGAGAACATTGAGTCCAACCGGCAAGCCCTCCGCGAGCTCCTCTTCTCCTCCAAGGACGCCCTCCCCTACCTCTCCGGTGTCATTCTCTTCGAAGAAACCCTCTACCAGAAGACGAGCGACGGGAAGCCCTTCGTTGAAGTCCTCCAGGAGAACAATGTGATCCCTGGCATCAAAGTTGACAAGGGTGTGGTTGATTTGGCTGGTACTAATGGTGAGACCACAACTCAAGGCTTCGATTCCCTTGGGGCGCGATGCCAGCAGTACTACAAGGCTGGCGCGCGCTTCGCGAAATGGCGAGCTGTCCTCAAGATAGGCCCTACCGAGCCATCTGAGCTCTCAATTCAGCAGAACGCACAGGGTTTGGCTCGCTACGCCATCATCTGTCAGGAGAATGGGCTGGTGCCGATTGTTGAGCCGGAGATATTGACCGATGGGTCTCATGACATTAAGAAGTGTGCTTATGCCACTGAGATTGTGTTGGCTGCTGTTTACAAGGCATTGAATGAGCAACATGTCCTTCTTGAAGGCACACTCCTCAAGCCTAACATGGTCACTCCTGGTTCTGATAGCCCAAAGGTACATATATATTAATTACTTGTCACAACTTAGTTTACGATAAGCGTAGGCTATTCTACCTCGTAAAAAAAACATGCACTTAACCGTTACAGCTATATACTTCCTCCGGGGTTAAATAAACGTCATTTTAGGAGTTGTTTTTACTGTTTCGGCACGTGGCTTAAAGCGGCCGGAACAATCACTATTTGAGATAATTTTGCCCCTAATTTTTTCTCGGAAGTACGTTAAGGATTAACGTACGTTAGAAAAAAAGTACGGAATTTTTTGGGGTTAAATAGTGAGTCATCCGGCCTCCTTAATATGCTTTCCCTACTGAATATTGGGATGCGAGGAAGACGTTTATTTAACCCCGGAGGGAGTATTAACTTTGTTGGTTATAAATGGTACAATTGTGTATAGGTGACACCAGAAGTGATTGCAGAGTACACAGTTACGGCACTTCGCCGGACCGTTCCGGCAGCTGTACCGGGGATTGTGTTCTTGTCAGGGGGACAAAGTGAGGAGCAAGCAACATTGAACCTGAATGCAATGAACAAGCTTGAGGTTGTAAAGCCATGGACACTAACATTCTCATTTGGGCGAGCTTTGCAGCAAAGCACACTCAAGACATGGGCAGGAAAGAAAGAGAACATTGAGAAAGCACAAGCGGTGTTTTCTGCGAGGTGCAAAGGTAACTCAGAGGCTACTCTTGGCAAATATGCAGGGGATGGAGCTGCTGCTGCTGCTGCTGGGTTAGCTTCAGAGAGCTTGTATGAGAAGGGGTACAAGTATTAATTAGTTGGATGGTTATATATGCTCAACTTTTTTGTTATTAATTATTAATTAATTGTAAAAATGCAAAAAAATTGTATTAATTCCTTCCCCTTCTTACAATGCTAATTTTAATTCCCTTTTGTATTCATACTCTTCAACTAGGAGAATTATATACTACTTTCAAACACCCCTACTAGTATGAAGTTTTTGAAAGCTTTAAAATTTTAATATTTTAAAAAGCAATGAGAAATATGAATCATGTTTATAATTAAATTAGATTAGTAATCGTAAAGTGATGGTAAAAAATCTCACCTTGATTGAAAAATCATTCTCCATCTAGGTTGAGTTTTGTATTTCATTCTTGCATAGGTTACTTGTGTGCTAAAATACCACTTGAAAGTGTTTTTTTTTTAGGTATACGATTGATTCTATAACAAAATTATTTTTTAGATTTTTTATCAACACTTATCTATATAATTTAGTCTTCTCAGTCCTTACATTCCAAAACGTTTATCATTTTTAAATTCCAAAACGGCAATCCTTATAAATTCTATGAGTTAAAATCTAATTTGTCATTAAAAAAATTTATATAAACTTATTGATAATTTAAATTAAGATGATCAATTAAATAACTTTAAAAAATATATGAAATTAAAGTCATCTTTTATAATAATTCAACATGCTACATGTCAATCTTTAAGAGATTACACATGAAGTTGAGTGATTTCATGCAAATTAAATTAATAAAACCACATATAAAATTAACTGGTTATGGGAATTCACACCAATTGACGAAGCTTCATTTGACATTGGATGAATTCCAATATAAAGAGTCTAAATCCCCATACTTTATGTATAAATAATTCTAGGAAAAGAACTACTTTATTTTACTGCACGTAAACGTAATTCACTATTATACCAATTCTTACACATCTTTATAGTCTTTATTAGGGTTAGTAGCTTCCTACAAGGATTATGAAGTTAGCATAACTTATGGGGGGATAAGACCGCTCACACGTAACAGTGTGCTAGCACGTACCTAGAAATAAGTCTATTAAGAATATATTGCTTCTCCAAATCAATTTTTTTTTGAGGTAAATTTAAAGTATGCAACATTGTGTGCCTATAAAAAACACAATAGTGTGGAGTAGATCATTTATATCCATTGATCTCATCATTTGTTATCTTATATTCACAATTGTATCTCATCTCTTACCAGTGATCCAATGAAAAAAAATGGTAAAAACAAGTTTAAATTTATGAACAACCATTTTTAATGGAAGGTCCGTAAAAAAAGACTGTTGGATCCGTAAACGATCCAGAATCGGAGTCAACCCAATATATGCATGAATTAAGCGGATGCGGAAGCGTACCT
>NBIL01126765.1:0-11282 GCA_002752925.1 Viola pubescens var. scabriuscula | reverse complement strand
AATAAGTCCGTAAATCAACGGCTTACGTTTTTTTACTATTCCAGAAAGTCAATTATTCAGAAACAGAGGGAGTAGTATTTAATCAACCCAGAATAACAACTGTCGTTTTTGTGTATCTAAAATCTAACTGATTGGAGGGTGCTTCGAAGCATCATAGCAAGAGTAGAGGGTAAATTAGAATTGCAACATAGATTAAAGTTGGAACAAGAATAGATGGTTTTTAGGGTTTTTGTGAACCCTTACACAATCGTCGACTATTAATAACACATCATACCTGCCAAAATAAAGACCGGCTGCCCTATTTATATAGATATATTATGGTTTCATTGGAGAAAGATGGATGGATGGATGTACTGTCGTTGATGATTATTGTGGCATGTTTTAAAATACACTAAGATTTTCAATTTGTATAAGCTTTATTTGTTTTTTCTTTATACCAGCTTTATACTCTTGCTATGTGCTAGCACTAAATATTCTTGTTGGACAGAGGAATCCTGGCTTCCTAGGTCACTGTTTGTTAGTGCAGAGCATCTGCTTGTTTGTGTTGAAGACCTCAGGCAGTTCAGCTGCCCTTCCAAGGATGCATCTTCACCTCCATACTTCTCCCTTGATTCGTGTTGTACCATTGGCGATGTATATGAACTGGTAAAGGTTCAAGCTTCCTTCTGCTTCTTAACTATAATTGCATGCATTGTTTGCTATATGCGTTGCACGTTTTAAAGTCTTAGAAGTATTACCTTCTTACACTGCACTCTGGTATTTCCATTGGTAATTACTCTGCATTCTTTGAAGCTTGGGGGTTGGTTATTCTGTTGATTTTTTTTGGAGTATTTCGTTTCTTTTATTTTTTGCAAATATATATGCCTTGGGTTGTTTGTTCACATTGTATTCCACTGAAGACCGGAAATTGAAGCTAATCCATTTCTAGGTCATCGAGGCCAAGGAAAGTCAATGTGTGACCTTAGCCCTTGAACGTTCCGCAACAAAGTTCTCCCCGCCCTCCAAAGCTAAGGAGACTGCAACAATTGACAAGGGACATATAGCCTCAGGCTCTATGAGATGGAAGCTTAAGTGGTTTTCTGAGGAGAGCTTATTCAATTTTGTGGCGTTGGTGAAGGCGATTCATGCAGGTGTAGCAGCATCGCCTTTGCGGGTAACAACTTGTATTTCTTAAAAGCTTTGTTGAAAGTTTTTGTTTGCTTCATATTATTCATTTCATTCTTTTGATATAGGTTTTTTTCGTCCTCCTTTTTGCTTAAGCTTGTTTGCATGTATGTAAACCCTAGGTAGGTGTGGTGACTGGTGAGTTAGCAGCTTCATATTATTCTGAGATTTGTATTCTTTTTGTAGCCCCCGATCCCATCAGACAAACACTCGTGTACAAAAAATGTACAGTATAGAAACGTCCAATAAAGGTTATTCTCATACTCTGTATTTCTAGTTTCTAGTTTTTACCCTCGCTTTCGTTACCCCCACTTAGCATTTATGGTAAGGGCAGAAAGATCGATCGGTTGCCGTAAAAATTGATAACTACCTGTCTAATTGTCAATAAGTTAGCAATCTAATGATATAGTTTATATTATCTACTCCTGGACTTCCATCTGGATAAGTCTACATGGGTGATGACTTTAAATTTAAAAAATACTGTTCGCATACGTAGATAGCAGTGGCTCAACCAAAAGGGGGTTCGAGTTTCGCCGTATAAATAGCCTGCCTCCCGTTAATTATGTTGTTACCTTTGATTAGTTTGGAGATTATGCACACAATGTCATGTAAAGCTAGGAATGGTGTATAATTTCATTAGTCGAAGTCTTTGATTGATTTTTTAAAGAAAAAAGATAAAATCACTCAACGTTTGTACTAAATATTGGAAAAATATTTCACGTTTGCAATTGAGTCAAATAGAATACAACGTTTGTCAATTTTAACAAATTGTATCATAATTTTAAAATTGTCTTAAAACCTGTTTGGCTGATGTGGAAATTAATTTATGAAAAAATGACACAGAAATTATTCATCTTTTCTTACATCCGATAAACGTTGATGTGGAAAAACTAAAAAAATGAAATTAAACGTAAAATCAATCCCAGCATATCTAAAATGCATATCATGTTAATCTAAACAAAAAATAACATAATTTTTAAAATTTCATCAAAAGTATACAAAAAAAATGAACACTTTAATTAATTATTTGAATTATATTAGATGAGTATTAACCATCTTAGAATTTCCAAATAACATCAAAAAAATTGCTAGAAAATGCAGTAAAGCATAATTAACATTAATTAATTATCTGGATTATATTTTTTATTGGGTTATACCGCGTATGCGTTTATTTGAAATTGCAAAACCAATCACAGTCCATACTCATGAATTTTAACGGGTCCAGGATCGGACCTGAGAAAAATTGGACCCGACCTCATTTTTCCGAAATTTATTTTGGGATGGAATGTATTTGTACTACCCAAAATTATCAAACTTGCATAAACAACTCCATCTTTCAAACCACAATTTAATCCAATTCAAACCAATCAATAACACCAATCCAAAGTAATTTATAACAATAATATCTAGAAAATAACAAAAAAAATGAGGATTTTCTAGACTTCAAGTTTGAGGTATGTTATGATTAAGGAATAATAAAAAGAAAAGAAAAGAAAAAACGAGAGGTTATAGATGAGATGAGGAGGTGAGTGAAATGTGAATAAAATGGGTTACGAATATAAAATTGGTCCCGATCCCGTGAGAACCGACACTAACAAAACGAGTTACGGGACGAAATTAAAATTGTCACCCCTACTAGAGGATAAGGTTATATGTTGTTTCAATGACGTTAACACATAGAAAGAAATTGAGCTTGAGATAAATCGAGCATGCCACGACCAAGGAGGAAGCTACTCGTAGTGATCTTATTTTGGATCGCAAGCTATAAGAAAATTTGAACTTTAGGGGGAACAATCCTAGACCTCACTTCCTGGATTGCATAATTCAAGCTATAACCCAATGATACGTTTGAGTTCAAGCTGCTTGCCACCAGAAGCCACTACCCATCTTTCTAACAGGTAATTACATAGTACGCCCAGTCCTACGTCACTCTGTTCACCAATTCAGATTAGTCAATAAGAAAACTACACGTTAGAATTGATAGTTATAAATTAGGTAGTTTTAAAATTTTAAATTTTAAAAGTGGTGGGATAAACCCTAAAGGGACTCGTCCACATATAACCACCTTATTGGTTTGTGTACACGCCCAGTTGGAATACCAGGTTCATTATATAATTTTTCTTTTTTCAGCCACCCACACGACTGTCTGCCCGCCTTAGAAAAAGAGTGAATCGCTATAGAGTTTAGTTGGGACTTACTAATTTACTCCCAAATAAAAACAGGACGCCTTCAAATAATAGACTAACGTCAGTCATTGGCTTGACAATAACTTGTGTCCTGCGAGAGACAATTGCGATCGACAACTAGGGAGTACAGGCAAGGAAATAGGTTTGCCAGCGTGTCACATGTATCCCACTTGCTTTTCCAAAAATGAATAGTAGCATTATCACCGATTACAACTTTAAAACTTTAACTTTGCTCTCCAAAAAACTCATATTATTAGACACCAAAGAATGGATGTGGCCCCAAATTGTAGACATCTGATTTGTCGTTGTCGTAGTTGCAATCGAGTTCAAGACCCAACTCAGTGCGGATCAACGAGCTTCAAGGAGACTCACCCCGTTCTAACCTTCCAAAGACTTGAAAATCAACGCCATTTTTTGTCCGACACTGACCCAATTCCCAAACCGCCAAAACATGGAGCATTAAAAACTAAATGCCAAGGACCTTTGCTCAAGAATCGCCGCTCACAAGCTCTCTTCCATAGAAAGTTCCTAACAATTTTCTCAATGGAGCAATCAACCTAAACTAAAATTTTAAAGATTAGAAGACAGTAAAGCAAAAGGGTAAGTTGTTGAACTATGAGGTTCATTAATCATAGTTTTGATGATCACAATTAACAAATTAATTTATTATTAACACAATTTTTATGATCTTATTTTTAGGTTTTGAAGTCCATTTTATGGAGTTTAAAAACTGATTAATTCAAGATCATTTAAGTGGTTAAATTCTAGAAATTATTTCTATAAGTATATTTCAATTTAAAGTCCAATTTAAGTTGCATATTAGTCTAAAAAAGATACCACAAAAATGATATTTTTTAGAGTGTATTTTTTGGAAGTTCAAAATACAAGAAAATTAATTTTTGGTAGACCGAGTGGTTCAGTCGGTGGTGCACTAGTCTGGTAACCTGCACCACTGATGTTGTAACCAATGCACCAATCACATACTCAAAATGACTATTGTGGCTGATTTCTAGGCCTAGAGTGACACACTGGTCGAGCTAGAGCGGTGGACCGATCAGACGCTCATCTTGTTGTCTTTTACCCCATTTTGAATTCCATTTAAGCCATAAAATATCACAAATGGTCATAAACCTCTCTAGAATATAAATACTAAATTTTCAGCACTTTGAAGACTTAAGAAAGCTAAACCTAAAGGTGTATTCATCTTTTCAAGACTCTTTCAAGTGAAGCTAAAGTTTTCAAAGGTGTTTCTCTTATTAAAGGGTCTTTGCTGCACTTGATTGAGTAAGTGTTTTCTTCTTGAGGCTTAATATTGCACTAGTTGGATTATAGATTGTTATATATCTTGTTTAGATTCCTTGTAATCCACTTGTGTTAGATTTAGGTTTCAATACTTGTGAAGGTTTAAGATAAGCCATAATTCTTCTTGGCTAAAGGTAGTTTTCTCCTTGTAAGTGGACATGAGGTTGAATCTAGCATTTAAATAAGATATATGATAGGTTAAGCTTGTGCCTAGTGTAAAAAGTTGTGAAAGGTTTGAGCTTGAGCTTTAGTAAAAAGCTTGGATGAATTTCTAATGAGTCTTGGTGAAACTAGTTGTAAAGGTTGTTAACCCTTTGGAAAAAGCTAGGTTTTTAGGTGAACCATAAACCCACATATTGGAGGTTAGAAATCCTAGAGATAAGTGATCATAGCTAGTGGATGTATCTTACCCATTGTAAAGGAACCACTATAAATCTCTTTGTCAAGCTTTCTTACTCTTGTCTTAAGTTTATTGCATTAATCACCTATTGCACATCAAGTGTTTGTGTCAATGTTTGTGAAAAGAAATTAGTTTACTTGGTGGTCTATTTCACCTCCACTCTAGGCTATTATTTAATTGGTAGTGGAGCAAGGTCATTTTGTAAAGACCTAATCGTATCAAGTGAAGGATCTAGAATGGCTAGTGAAGATATGCACTCAACAAACCACATTTCTTCAATCGTGAAGAATACTTACATTGGAAGACCAAGATGAAAGATTTCATCGTGTCTATTGATTATGAGGTTTGAGATTACATAAAAAGTGAATATATGGTGCCCATGGAGAAAGTCACTTCATCAATTTTGGTCAAGCCTTTACCATATGCCAAAGGGAGAGATGGAGAGAAGAGAAGGAGGATGGCGAAATAGAAAGCCAAACATATATTTTCTTGTGATTTATCCTCTTTGAATTCAATATGATATGTGAGTGTCAAACCTCTAAGGAGATTTGGGATTCACTTGGTATTGCTCATGAGGGAACTTCTCAAATTAAGGATGTGAGGCTTAATGCAATGAAAAGTGAGTATGAACGCTTTTCTATAGGAAGTGAGGAGACTTTCTATGAGCTTAGCACTAGGCTTCAAAAGCTAGTGAATGTTATGACTAATCTTTGCAAGGTGACTATGAAAGAAGAAATGATAGAGAAGTTCTTTAAGATTTTTTCTAGCTTATGGGAAACCAAGGTGACAGCAATGGAGGAAGTAAATGCCAAGATGTCTTATGGGAACTAATTAGCTCATTGATGGCTTATGAACAAAAGGTCAAGATCAAGGAAGTTATAGACAAATCCTCCAAGAAGAAAAATGTGGCCCTCAATGCCTTAAAGCAAGAGGAAAGTGATGCGGATTTGAGAGAAAGTTTGTGAAAAGTGAGAAGATAAGGAGTCATAAAGGTGAAAAGGGAAGTTTATCAAGACCAAGAGGGAAGAAACATACTTATGTTTGCTTTGAATGCAATAAGCCCAGTCATATGAAAAGTGAGTGTCCTTTCTTTGAAAAGAAGAGCAAGAATGAAAAAAAGAGCTTCAAGCCAAGGAAAAAGAGAGTAGGTGAAAGGAAAAGTTCCATGAAGGTTACTTGGAGCGATTATAGTGAAAACATCATCAACACTAGTCCATCAACATCGGACACCAAAGTTGAGATATCTAACTTTTACCTTGTATCGAAATTATAAGTGATTCTTCTCAAACTGCACCTTCTTCATGAAAGGATCATCTCTTAACAATGAAGAGATTATTCTCATGTCTCACAAGGAAAAAAAAAATGAAAACAATAAGGTAACTTCTTGCTTTATATATAATAATATCAATTATTCTTTTGATGACTTGAAAGAACCTTATGATGAACTTTCTAGTTACTTTGATAAATTAAGCATGAGAAATAAAAACCTCACTATGAAAATAAATGAGCTTAAGTTAAAAATAATTGAGTTTAAGAAGTTTAACACTAGGATCATGGATAAAAATGTGAGTCTACTTCTTGTAAATAATGATCTTAAAACTAAGTTGACTAGGTATGATTCTTGTGTAAGTTTGTCCAAAGTCATTGGAGGCTTGAGGTCTAAGGTGTAAAGCTTGCAATTAGACTTGACCAAATGTACTCAAGGAGAGCATAATCTCAACACCTTTCTTGGTTTCAAAAGGAGTGGTGGAGAGACTAGTGGATTTGGTTTTGACATCACTAATTACAAAGGTAATTTTATCATCTCCTTTGTTAAGGCAAGCTCATCCAATGAAAAGTTCAATCCTAAGAACCCTAAATCCATTTATGAATGAAATTATTGTCCTAAGCAAGGACATTTAACATACTTTTGATATGTTCGTAAAGGATTTGTGAAGGATATGCAAATATGGATGCCAAAATTACCTAAAACTACCTAATTTTTGTGTTGTGGGTGTGCGGGAACCCTCATAGACATAAATGCTATCTGGATAGCGGGTGGTCCAAGCACTTGATGAGTGATAGGAGAAAATTCACTCTTTTGGAGGAAAAAGACGGTGGGAATGTAAGGTTTGGAGACAATATCAAGCACAACATTCTCGGTGTTTGTAGGGTTGGCTCCACTCCTTGCTTAGAGTATGTCTTATTTTTGGATAGGCTTAAATTCAACCTTATGAGCATGAGTCCACTTTGTAACAAAGCTTATAATGTTCTATTTACGTCTACTCATTGTGAAATCTTGAATGCACATGATAACTCCGTAGCTTTTGTTGGTCAAAGAATTGGTAATATCTACATGATAGACTTAAATGATGTTGCTAAACATGACATTAAATGCTTAAGTGCTTTTGGGATGATTGCATATATTTGGCATAAAAGGCTTGGTCATGTAGGTAAGGATTTAATAGCAAAGCTTTCGAAGAAAAGGGTTGGTACGAGGACTGCCCAACTTAAGCTTTGAAAAGGATGGTCTTTACCATGCTTGTAAACTTGGAAAGCTTACAAGGAGTTCTTTCAAATCTAAGAAGACGGTAACAACCACAAGGCCCTTGCAACAATTGCATCTAAACCTTTTTGGTCCAATGAAGACATCAAGCCTTGATGGTATGAGGTATGTATTTATTTTTATGGATGATTTCTCAAGGTTTACTTGGGTTCTATTTTTAGCTCCCAAAGATCATGCATGTGAAAGATTTATCAATCTTTACAAGAGAATCCAAAATGAAAAAAGTTTTAAAATAACAAAGATAAAAAGTAATCATGGTGGTGAATTTGAAAATCATGTTTTTGAAAAGTTTTGTTTGGAAAAATGGAGTTGTTGAAAGGAAACATCGTACTTTACAAGAGGCGGCAAAAATATTTTTAAATGAAAATAAGTTACCCAAGTATTTTTGGGCAGAGGCCGTAAGTACCACATGTTATATGATTAATAGATTTTTACTTAGGCCTTTGCTCATGAAAACTTCTTATGAACTTTATCATGGTAAACTTCCCATCGTAGCTCATTTCGTGTCTTTGGATGTAAGTATTTTATTTTGAATATCAAAGATAATCTTCATAAAATTGATGCAAACTTGGATGAAGGTGTCTTTGTTGGCTATTCCACTGCTATTTATAACAAGAGAAAACTAGTTGTGGAAGAGACAATACATGTTTCTTTGATGAGACTAACCATTTTGCAAGGTCAAAGGAAGTTCTTAGTATTGAAGAAGATAGTAATAGTCTTCAAGTACATCCCCCAATGTCTACATCAAATGACTTGAAAGACACAATATCTTCTTCAATCACCTAAGAAGAGCAGAAGGAGATGGAACCACAAAACAAGGAGAAGAAAGATTAAGTTGAGAACATCAATGCTACAACAAATGATCAAAATGTTCCTAAGCTTTGGAAAACCTTAATGAAAGAGCATCCACAAGAGCTAATCATAGGTAATGTTACCAAAGGTATGACCATTCGCTCTTCTTTTTGTAATGTGTGCCATCATCAAGCTTTTATGTCTCAAGTTGAGCCAAAGCATTATGATGTGGCCTTGCGTGATGAGCATTGGTTGCTCGCCATGCAAGAGAAACTAAACCAATTCGAAAGGAATAAGCTTTGGGAGTTAGTTCCCCCACTTAGTGATCAAAGTGTTATCAGTACCAAGTGGGTCTTTAGAAATAAACTTGATGAATCCGATAATGTCATTAGGAACAAAACCCGATTGGTTGCTACAAGGGTTCAACCAAGAGGAAGGCACTAACTTTGATGAAACTTTTGCAGCGTGCTAGGTTGGAAGCCATATGCATGTTACTTGCTTTTTTGCTTGTTACAAAAACATGAGTCTTTACCAAATTGATATCAAAAGAGCATTTTTAAATGGTTATATTATGGAAGAAGTTTGTTTTACTTAACCGCAAGTAGACTGGATATTATGTTTAGAGTTTGCTTATTTCCTACGTTTCAATCATATCCTAAAGGATTGCATTTTAGTGCATTGAAAAGAGTTTTAAAATATTTGAAAGGCACACCCAATTTAGGTCTTTGATATCCTAAAGGGCCCTAGTATTGCTTTAGTTTTCTATTCCGACTCAGATTTTTCCGCATGCAAAATTGACAGAAAGAGCACTAATGGTACATGCCGGTTCCTAGGAAATGCATTAGTTTCTTAGTCTACTAAAAACAAAATTCAGTGGCAACTTCGACTACAAAAGCGAAATATATTGCGGTTGGTGCTTGTGTTACACAAGTGATGTGGATGAAGCAAACTCTAGAGGATTTCAACCTCAAGTTTAGCAAGGTTCCCATCAAATGTGATAAAACTTGTAGCACCCTAATTGAATGTTTATTTCGTGCATATTCACTATCTATTTTGATTGTATTTAAGATGGTGATACTGCTAATTTGGGCATATTTCCTTCTTTTTTGCCGAAACAAGTCAAAAGAATCAATCAAAAAAGAAAGGAATGAAAGAGCCCAGAAAAGAGAGCTAGATGAACCAGTAGTGATCAAGGCCTAAATCTGCAGAACCAGGTCTCTTCCCTAGGCCAAGGTAAGAGCACGTCAACTACCTCTTCTTTGAAAAGATTATCATAATGAATTATAAGTTGTAAAAATCCCAAGGGGATAAGAACAAAAATAATTTTAAATTTATCTTTGGATTATTTTATTTTGAGAAAAATAAGGAAAGAATGACTACTTAATCTTTCCTTGTTTCAGCTTAGGAGGGATCTTTTCTTTTAGCTTTCGTTTTTAGTCTATGGAGAATTAGAATTTATACTCATCATTGTCTTGTACCAACTGATCTTATTAGGTTTGTAAACTAACTCTATATAATCAATACAATACACGCTCAGTAAAGTCACTAAGGCATTCCAATCTTTCTCATTCTATTTTCTGATTTGGTAGCGGAGTAGTAATACTCAAACGAGTGCAATGGCCTCCGATTTGTCCTCTTCTTCTAGTCAACTTGTCACCATCACTAATCCAAATTACTTTATCTCCACAAAACTTTCTGCCACCAACTATCTTTACTAGAGAGCTCAAGTACATCCTTACCTTTATGGCTTGGGGCTCATAGGTTTTATTGATGGGAGCAAAGCATGTCCTTATGCAAAAATCACCTATGGTGAAAAAGAGCTTGCTAACCATGCGTACTTACTATGGAAGCATCAAGATCAAGCAATTATCAGCACTTTGAGAGTCCCTGACTAAAGAGATGATGGGGTTCACAGTGGGGCTAGAAACATCAAAGGAAATACGGGATATTTTAGAGCTAACTCTCGCTTCTCCATCAAACACTCATGTGATGTCCATTCATTTCTGCTTTACATTATCTGCATCAATTACTTGATGAAAGTGTGGCTTACTATCTTCATCGAGCAAAGCAGATGCTCGATCAACTTGCTGCAACTTGCAATGACTTTAACCTCTATGTTTTTCATGGTTTCAAATAATAGTTTCAGGAATTTAGTGACCTCATTGAACTCTAGAACCGAACCTGTGCCATTTGCTGATCTGTTAAGCCAGTGCCTGAGCCATGAATTCCTGCGCAAGAATAACAAGGTGAAAATCTTATCTGGAGCTGAATTACCTCCCCTTCTACCTACACCTACCAATGTTCATCCAAGTGCCAATTTTACTTAATACAATCGCCAATTTGATAATGGTGGCAGAGGAGGTCCAAGGGGTGGTAGAGGATGTCGTCATAATAGAGGTAGAGGATGTTGGAATAATGATGGTCGCAATTTCAGTCCAAAATGTCAGATCTGCAAGAAATTTAGTCATTATGCTGATCATTGCAATCAGCGATATGGACCACCTCCTCTCTCTTCCAACATGGTTGCTGCCTTCAATCCAGCACAACACATGGTAACAACCTATGCTCTAGTCCAGTGTTATCAGAACCGGACCGGACCGGCCGGTTCGGTCCAGTTCAACCGGATTTTTCACATTTCCGGTCCGATTCACCTTTCGGACCGGATGCGCCACTGACCCGGGTCCGACCGGACGAACCGGCCGGTTTTTTATTAACCGAAGAATCGGCCGGTTCGTTGCCAAACTGTCCGGTTTGATGGCTTGCCAAAACGGCGTGGTTTTGATACGGCCCATGGGCCCAAACGACGCCGTTTTGACACGGCCCATGGGCCCAAACGACGCCGTACCATCACCCACTGCCACCAACCACCCATCACCGCCACGATCTACGAATC
>NBIL01126752.1:0-10053 GCA_002752925.1 Viola pubescens var. scabriuscula | reverse complement strand
TCTCTCCCTCTCCGTTTGACTTGAAATGAAAGCAAACACGACTCCATCTCCTTCCCATTACAATTTACAACAAAACTACAACAACCCTCCTCTCCCTTTCTCTCAATCCTGTCACCTGATTCAACTATCCCATCATCATCTTCATCTGTTTTAGCTGATCCGATCGCCGGAGAACAGAACAACCGTTTAGTTGTTACAAACGAAGAATGTCGAAATCCTTACCTCGCTCAATGAGAGATGTTCATTACGATAACGCCAAATTCCGTCAACGCCCTCCGCTCAAGGTCAGACTACCCTCTTCTTCTGTTCAATTTTGGTTATTCGTTGCTTATATTGAGATCATGGCGTTATCTAGTTCTTGGTATTAGCTTAATTCTGATTTATAGCATAGAATATAGCAGACCCATGTGCAGTTTTGTTTCCGATTGGCGTTTTGTGTGCTGATTTGTTAGATTAATTCAGGAATACCCTGCACTTGAGTGTTTAAAAATTCCACACACAAGCGTTCTCCCAAGTGTTGTTTAGCTGCGTAGTTCTCCTTTCAGTCTTCTTGCACCCTTAAATCCTACATTCTCATCATGGCGCGGGAACAACGTTTATTGCCATGTTACTTGCCGGGAGATGCTGCCAATGCTGCTCCTAGATTGAGAGTGCTGTATCATTGATTTGGTGGAGCATTGGATCCTACGGTTCTTGATAGTGCATTAGGTGCGACTTTCACCTGGGGCTGGTGTGGTTTTGAAATTTATACATTGTGGATCCAAGTGAAGGGTTGATAATTGCGCTAACTATATCTATATATCTGGGTAGTGTGGTTTTCATGACAAGGTTAATTGTTGTCATAGACTTGGTTTGGTTTATGAAAGTCGGAGATGTAGAGATTAATCAGGTAGTGTTCGAAAAAATGCTTGATGCTAAGGATAATTGAAGAAATCCCATATATGGTGCTTGATCTTGTAGAGGATATGATACTACACCACAAATTAAACATCACGTGTTTAATGAAGTGATTCCTGGTAGATGAATGTCTAATGATACACTGTTTAACATACAGATACAATTAGATTATGGACCACTTGCTTATGATAGGTATTAGAAGTTAGAACTGGCCCAAACCCCAGTTCTGTCGATTATGTAGCCTGTGAGTTATTCCAATTTCCCTGTCTGAGTGTCAGCATCCTTGCCCGGAGCAAATCATTACTAGAGTTAATATTGCAGATATTTTCTTAGGTCTCTGTCAAGTCTGATTTCATTGTAACACTCCAAGTTCATCTCTCATAAGTGTTTATTGGACTGGTTTGGGAAACTCTTCTTAGAGCTAACCATCACAATATCACATGGATCATAGGTAAATTGCCCGAAAACAAATAAAGGGTGCTTTTGTGTGTTTAGAAATCTAAGTTATCAATGGGCTATTTGTAGCCATATTGTTGTTTGAAGAAAAAGTAAACC
Source organism: Viola pubescens var. scabriuscula (assembly GCA_002752925.1). Classification (NCBI taxonomy): domain Eukaryota; kingdom Viridiplantae; phylum Streptophyta; class Magnoliopsida; order Malpighiales; family Violaceae; genus Viola; species Viola pubescens. Next base: position 8,601 of record NBIL01126752.1, on the reverse strand, counting down.
ATTTTTACTGCACAATTAATAGTCAGTTAATGGACAATCTATTCTATGACTTGCAAGCTCAAGATGCAAACTGTTGTTTATTTCAACTAACACCTGGATTTTTTCCCTATGTTATTCTTGTCTGCTGCAGTGTAAGAGTAACAGTGTAGTTGATTTATTAACTTTTCAGTGCCTCCAACTTGCTCTACTTATTTTCTTTTCAGGTGATAACACAGTCGTTGCTCAGTAGTAACTTAAGGCATAATTGCACGAGTTGTAGTACAGGGAAGTTTCTAATATTATTAATGATCTTTGGTTTGGCATACCTTATGCTATCACATACAAGCACTCCCCATTATATTTCAGAGGGACTAAGAAAAGGAAATATTGGTGAAAAAGTTGACGTTTTTTATGATGGTAGTAGCAGATTTGGAAAATTTTGGAGGAAAGCCCCAAGACTTCCTCCTCGATTATCACCTGATGTAAATGTTACAAGTAATAATGCAGATTTTAAATGGATAGAAAGACAACAGAAAGTGAAAGAGGCTTTCATCCATGCATGGGCTGGCTATAAACAGTATGCAATGGGTTATGATGAGCTCATGCCGGTAAGCAAGCAAGGAGTTGATGGTTTAGGAGGTCTAGGGGCTACTGTAGTGGATGCTCTCGATACTGCCATGATAATGAGGGTTGAGGAAATTGTTTCTGAAGCAGGCTCATGGATTGAAACACACCTTTCTGATAGGATTAGCAAGAAAGACCAAGTTAACCTGTTTGAAACTACCATACGAATATTGGGTGGTCTTTTAAGTGCCTATCATTTAAGTGGGGGTGAAAATGGGACATATTCAATGCATCAGGGGCCTAAACCAATTGTCTATCTAGAAACTGCTAAAGACTTGGCTGATCGCCTGCTATTAGCTTTTACTTCTAGTCCTACTCCTATCCCCTTTAGTGATGTTGTTCTTCGTGATCCTTCAGCTCACCGAGCTCCCGATGGATTGAGTAGTACTTCAGAAGTCTCCTCATTGCAGCTTGAGTTCAATTATCTCAGTGCTGTTTCTGGAGAACCAAAGTACAGCGTGGAAGCTATGAAGGTTTTGGCGCATATGAAGAATCTTCCGAAAGTTGAAGGATTGGTTCCTATCTATATAAGGTACTGTTCTGTCGTTTCTTGTGTGCTTATGCAGTCATTCCATAGATATTGTAAGCTGTTGTTTGTCTTTTATGTGCCTAGATGAGTTCAAGGTTGATAGCATATTTGAGTACTCAAGAACTTCCTTTATACCCCACTCAGCCCACTGTGCATGACTTCTTATATATTGTGTTTTCAACTTCATTCCTTTCTGGTTCAGGTGTATTTTGCCATTTTTTGCGTCATCGAAATTAGTAAATGTATGTATGTGAAGAACTAAACATAGGCCTTTTTTGCACTTCCTTTTCCTTGAAAGATGTTTTTAAGGTTTATGCAATTTCTGGTCAGTAAAACAACCTACTTTAATTTCTTTTTCCTGTCCTGATTGACAGCCCCGACTCTGGTGAATTTAGTGGAGAAAATATTAGACTGGGATCTCGTGGTGACAGCTACTATGAATATCTAATTAAGGTCTGGCTTCAGCAGGGACCCAATAAAGAGAGTAATATTACATATCTGTATGACATGTATGAAGAGGCAATGAAGGGTGTTAAGCACCTGCTTGTGCAGAAAACAATCCCAAGTGGGTTGGTTTTTGTGGGGGAATTGCCTCAAGGGTCAAAGGGCTCTTTCAGTCCAAAAATGGACCACCTGGTATGTATTACCCCCCTCACTATATTTATGTTACCCTAGCTGAGAACTTAGTGCCATGCAATGGGTGTCTTCTATCCTTTCTGGTTTATTGCTTGCATGTTTTTGTGCTTACCTATCATATTGAATTGTTGAACTTCTTCATATTGAAAGCCATCAAGCGCCATCCTTGTCCTATGTTAGTATATATTTATTCATAGTGGTTATACATGTAAACTTTCTTGCATCTTTCTCAGGTGTGTTTTCTTCCTGGTACACTTGCACTTGGTGCCACTAAGGGCATCACAAAGGAAAAAGCAATGAAAAATAATCTGCTCAAATTTGAGGACCTAGAAAATTTGAAGCTTGCAGAAGACCTGGCACAAACATGCTTCGAGATGTATGATGTAACTTCTACTGGACTTGCTCCAGAAATTGCTTACTTCCATACCAAGGTTGGTCTAATTTGTACACTATGTTTACTGCAAACGACTAAATCATGTGGTGATGAGTGAAAGTGGATAATCATATCACCTTCTCTTTCAAAACAAGCTGTGATTGTTTTTCGGCAATTCCTCGTTTATATTTGGGTCCATTTGCTTAGTGTAGTGGCTGAGGTCTTGGGATTGCTACTACTCTGGTGCAGGTTTGAGTCCCAAGACTGGCCTGCTTATTAAAGATTGTGGAGTATAGGATTCTCTTCATATTCTCTTTCTCAAGAACTATTTCAAAGGGATCATGGCTGGCTGGTAGCCTGTTTACTTCTATTAACATTTTCCTAATTTTATACCCGATCTTGGCAGGAATACAATGAAGAGGGTCTTGGTGGAGGCAATAAGAGTTCAAAGTTTGTCAATGACATAATCATCAAACATGCTGATCGCCATAATCTTCTGCGCCCAGAAACTGTTGAATCGTTGTTTGTCTTGTACCGTATCACAGAAGACCCAAAGTATGCTTCTGAAATCTTCATGCACTTTTTTATTTTTGCATTTCTTTTTTCAGTTCAAGTTGGTAGACTTCAGACTAGAAGAGTTTTTGTAATTACTTTTCTTTTCTAGTTATTGTCTTTAGCTGACCAAACATCATGTATTGTAGGTACCGTGAATGGGGTTGGCAGATCTTTGAAGCATTTGAGAGATATACAAAGATCAATTCTGGAGGATACAGTTCTTTGGAAGATGTTACCATTCTTCCTCCTCGGAAAAGAGACAAGATGGAGACGTTCTTTATGGGCGAGACTCTGAAATATTTGTACTTGCTATTTGGGAATAGTTCAGTTCTACCTTTAGATAAGTTTGTCTTCAACACAGAAGCTCATCCCTTTCCCATTAAAGGTGCGTGAGAAGGAAAGGTAACTGTTTGGCAGCCGAAACATTTGCAAGCTTGTTTGATATGGGGAATTGACTCACCTTCAATCTCTGAATCTGCCTGGTGCATAATTTGTATGATCCTACACTTTTATCTATCTTCAGAAGGCAGTCAGTGGGGTGATCATCAAGAAATATTAGATGTTACTAGGCTTTCTGCCTTTACGTGCAAATACATCAGCAATTGATCTTTGCTCAAACGGCTACAGAACGGAATGTTTCTCAGCCAACAAAGTATGAGTTGGCATTGGGATGTAATTCTTTAAATGAACATTATTTGAAGTTATATGTTGACCGGGTTTTATCAAGCCTACAAGTAGTGGCTACCTGACCATTTGTAATTCATATGAACAATTTTTCTATGAGGGCCCTTTTTGACCAACTGATGTTACCTCTTTTTGTTAATATTTCACTCTACATTACTCAATTGCTAGCTATTTGCAGCACTACATAAAATCTTAGAAGCTATTTTGTATAGCTCATTGCTGTCCAAATTGTTAGTCATTTTGAGATAGAAACAGATGATCACCATCTCGAATGACACATATATCATCTATTTCTGCATTCTCAGCATTCATGACTCTTGTAAAGTTGTAGTCTCCAAACTTTTGACCTGCAGTTCGACAAGTTGCAACAGTGACAAATGGGTAAGGCATAAGAAAGAAAAGATGGCATTTCATAGTTTGCAGATCTTTGCTCAATGTTTGATAGCTGTATCCTACTTTCTTTTTTACTTTTATTTTCAAACTCAAGGTTAATCTATGACTTTTGCTCCTAATATCAGGTTTATGTTCAATTTCTCTTTTGTGGTGAAATAGAGCTTACCAGCAATTCTGAGCAGCTCTTCTATAGAATCAGGTAGGATAATTAACTTCCCCCTTGATCTCTGTACTGTACCTCTGTTATGAAACTCCATATGAATGGTGACTCTCTTATTTAAATGTCCCAATTCCCTGTTGCTGGGACTGTTAGGCATGCATGAACTGGACTCTGCTGTTGCATTTTTTGACACTGCAAACTTATTGGACCCACTGCTCGGCTTTTGGGCGCCTTGACCATTCCTGCTGTCATCTACAGCTTCTGGAACAACAATATCGATCTTATGTTCATGTAGCATCTTTTTGTTTTCATACCTCAGTAAGAGGTCGTGTATGCTTTTATTTCCTTGGTGTCCTGCTAGTGCTTTTGGAGTCCATCCTGTGGCATCTGGTCTTTTTACATTTGCCCCTCCTTCCAGCAGAATCTTGACCGTTTCAGTAGGCTCCCTGCTAACGGCAGCATGAAGTGCCATTTGGTCATCCTCAGCAATTGAATTTACACACACACTGTGTCCAGTAAAATGATGAGATTCGCTCATTTCACCCTTTTCCTTAGAATCTGATCCCCGGAAACCTGTGCCTGTTGCTTGACAAGTCAATGGGTCTCCTGAATAATCTTGACATCCATCGTTGGAAAATGATCCATCTATCTTCAGTGGATTCATGTTTTGGTGTTCAGAGATTATGCTTTCCAGACCTTGCAGTTTCTGATAATGTTTGAGGTATAGAATTTGATCAGTGGTTATAGAAAGTAAATTAAATTTTCACTACTTGAAATCTTTACAACGGAGTTACCATGCCAAGATTATTCATTATGATGTGTCCATCTTCCATATTTGCCTGTATGGTGTTCATAAGTGACGTTCTGTTCAGTCGTAGTATCTGAGAAAGCTCAGATGTCCTGACTGCGAATGGTTGTGGTCTGTAGCATAAAACGCCAACCTCTCCAAACATCTCACCTGCAGTTGCTTTCCCAATAACCTGTTCAGGGCATGTGTAAAGAAGTGAGGTTAGCCTTGTTTTAGTGCATGCAGAAGACGTGATTCAAGAAAATTACTTCAGTTACCTTCTCATGTCCTTCAACATGCAGTATGAAATCCTGAAACAGGAATGTTTTCTATTAAGTTAAATCTCTGGACAGTGCATTTCATACAATATATTAGATTGAAAGTAGGCTTACTTACTACTGTTCCTGCGACCAGCATATAAAGGTCCGTAGGAGCTTCATTCTGCAGAATTACATCTTCCTTAGGTGGAAAATATTCAGCCTCCATTTCTGCAACCTTCGATGGTATGAAGTAGGTGAGTATCTTGTACAAGGTAATAATGGACTACATGGCATGCATGTACTATGAGGAAACTGCATTTTGTTTTGTCTATTGCTGGAGGGAAGGGAAACAAAAGAAAGACTAATAGATCGTAGGTTAAGTATTACCAATTGGAAAAGGAAGTCATGAGAAACCCCTTGAAAGAGATAAGCTTTTTGAGCAACGGGATAGAAGAGATGGTTTGAGATGCTTGAACGAATGGCTTTCGGCAGACCATTCAAGGTCCCCTGCTGCTTTAGCCCTTCTGTTTTGAATTTGAGACAAATGTGTGACAACATTTGTTCCTGTATTCGAGGGGGAAGTTGATTTCGTGTGGCGAATTCTGAAGCAGCTCTGACTGTGTCCCTCTGCAAAATCAAAGGCAAGTTTCTCTAGATTAGTGCTCAGGCTACCATATTACCTCCTGACAAGAGTATTCATCTTGAAAACCAAATAATTGGCAATAAATTACAGCTCTAGTTGGTACATGTGATTATTAATACTATTTTGTGGAGAGAATAGGACCAGATGTAACTCAGCTTTTAGTCTGTAGGTCACATAATTAGATAAACTGTGGGGTAGACATAATAGAAAACCTCCAAAAAATTAGCTTTTTTCAAACATAACTGGTTCTTTAGTAGTACCATTCATTGATTAGGAACTGCATTTTATTGTATCCCCTTCATCATCTCCTGATTCTATGATTCTCTGAGCAGGTGAAAAGCTAGTTGGAACAGCTGAAGGCAGCCTATTAGTACAAGAGAACTTACAAAATTCCTCGTGCGGCTGGTCCAGTGAACTACAAGGTTTGTCATGTTTCCAATTAGGTAAGATGTCAATCCTAAGTTGAAGAGCATGTAGAAGATGTCAAAAAGCATCTCTCTGGTGTTCTGAGCATGCAAGTCCCCGTAACCGGTTGTAGTTAATGTGGTAATGGACCAGTAAATTGAAGCTATATATCTGTTCCAGAGGCTCTCTTCTTTGAAATTAGGGTATACTGCACCTATCCAGGTTTTCTGTGGATCAGGATATCTGTCCGCGATCAGATAGTTGAAGCATCCAGCACAGTGTACTGCAAAGAGTGTGACCTGAAATCAACCAGAAAGAGATACAGTAGGCAATTACTAAACCATTCTGTTATATGTTTATGGAGGGAAATAGTTGGAAGTTTTTTTTATGATTTACCGAAATGAGCTTTGTGCACCGAGTCCAGAAATAGTCGAAACGAATGTCCTTCTCAAGCCTGAGCAAAAAGCAAACTGGCTAGTCAGCATATTGATTCTGCATAAATTGGGATTATGATGAAGAAAGTGTTTCAGTTTGATGGTTGACCTTGCAAACAGAGCGCTGACACGTCTCAAACGCCAGAGTCTGAGCATGTTGAGTATTTCAAAACCAATTTCACTGCTGTGATTTGTAACCAATAGATTGATGGACTGAAATGGGATGGTGGAACAGATATCGAAAAGAAACCATGTTGACAGGTACCTGCGTATTGAATTAGAGTGATTGCTCCAAAAGAAACAAAATGCTGCATTGACTGAAGTTTACAATTTGAAATGAAATTTGCTACTGATACTGTAAAGGTTCTCTCTTCACCTTATTGCTATCTTTCTGGGATCATCAACAAGAAGATAGGTTTCGCCTTCAAGGTACGCAACAAAGAAGGTAAGAACAATATCAACAGCGAAGAAGACATTGACAATGTTGTCCAAGATGAAAAGCGGGTCTTTCTTGTTAGTCAGAAATGCCAACTCAAATGGAGAGATCCAGGCAGAGTAAATGACTAGAACAATCAGCCACATTTGCCAAGCCCTGTAATGAAGAGTAGGACATGAGAAGGAGCAGCTGTAAGATTAGAAAGAAATGTCCTAGTCAGCCATGGCAAGCATAATCACCTATAATTAGAATCATAAGGGGAAATTATGTGCCGCCGGAGTTTGGTTGCCTGATTTAGTCTGGCTCCGAGGGCAGGTAGGATGTCAGTAGAAAAGAAGTTGTCATGGGGGACACCCACCAGTTGAATCTCATCACTACAAAACCGACGAAAGAAGTTCTTGAAGCCAGAGAATGACATTCTGGGTTGTTCTTGAATTCCTAAGAATGCTTTGAAGATTTCATGGCAGTGAGTCTCTTGGGAATGGCTGTGCTTGTATATATACTGATGAGGCATGTGAGTAGTGCACGGGTTAAGACTCCTTTTTTTCTTTTCACCCTTTCAATCAGTGCTTTTGATAGATGCTGCAGGAAACTTATGCGACTAAATGCATCATTAAATGATGATGTAGTGGAATCAGGAAAAAGGTGAAGAAAGGGTAACTTTTCATCTTGTTTGAACAAGGAAAGAAAGAAAGAAGACGAAAAAGTCAGACAGTTGAAGAACGGGGCCGAGATAAGACAGGAAGCTCAAGTGGCAGACACAAGATTTTGCAGTAATGCAGTTTGCAAGTAAGAATTCCGAAAACAAAAGAATTGAGGGAGGGGAGCAATGAAGATATTAATGGTAATCCTAATGGTAAATGGTTTGATGGTTAGTTCTTGAATTGTTGTTGATTGTGATGGTGGTGGTCTTGGTGGTGGTGGTGGAGGTGGAAGTTCCATCATCAACACATGTGAAGGCCAGGATGATATATAGACAAGGGCTAGCAAGGACAGATTTGAGTGAAAACATGTTGGTGTTTTCATTTCAATAATAAATGTACAAATGGACCATATCCTTGCTGGTTTAGAAGATTTAGCAGGGAAGAGAGGGATTCTGCTTTATGCTGGCCACGTGGACCAATGGGACCTTTGTTTAGAGGACCTTTGGTTTGTGAAAGATCGTCTTAAGCATCCAACGACCCCTCGGATTATGTAACCCTTGTATCAAACTCTTTAGTGCAATCATTTTCATTCGACAATGCTCAAATATGATTAGTTTTCAATATTTAGAAGGTAGAAAAAATAAAAATACACACTCAGAATCTTTGGGAAAAAAAATCACAGGTATCAACTGTTCTCGCTTTTTATTTTCTAGTTTAACAAGTTAAAAGCTTAGAATCTCATGTGAGTTTTATTTGTAGAATCCATACTTTTAACCAACGAAAACTGTAAAAAAAGTACCCAATTAAATGTTTTTCAACTATCAACAAAATAAAATAGAGTCACCATCTAAAACTTATTTTTCTCACTCTATAACTACAAAAGAATCTAATAGTGCTATCCATTTACATGTTAACCGTAACTAGAAAACTCTCTAGTTTTTCACCCCGTTGTGTACATGAGACATTCTCGATCGAGCATTGTTAAACATTGATGGTTGTCTCGAACGTGGTTTGCTCTCCCAACTAATAACTAAGAAACATGTTCCTTCTTAGTAAGAG